>CAUYLG010060594.1:0-22804 GCA_963573385.1 Cacajao melanocephalus
TATGTATCTATCTATCTATCTATCTATCTATCTTTGCATCTACCTATCATCTGTGTAACATCTACCAACAACATCTATCTGGATCAGAGACAAAGGCAGTATATTATGACTAAAACAGCAGCAAAAGCAACACCTTGTATGGGTTCCTCGATGCCCCATTTCCCACAAGGGGATGTGGCGAGTGTCATCCGTTACCCATGCATCGAAGGAATGCAATTTCAAAATTCAGAAACTCTTCTCTTATATAGGTCTGCGGGTGACATGCTCATCCTCTTCTCCCATAAAAGAGAGAGAGAGATCTTATTGTTACTCCAAGATATACACAGATGTCCCACTTTATTACTATGAAATGTAAATGAATCTCCTCCAGGGAGAAGAATGGGAAGTATTTACCTTTACTATCCTGAGATGTCTCCAGGGAGGGAGACATCTTTAGCTTTACTATCCTGGAATGTCTTCTTATACAAACATAGGCTATAAATGCCTTTTCTCAGGTGGCTTGACCCATGCAACAAACAAGAGATAATCATGAAGAATTGTCTTCCAATAACCACCATGTGTCAGGGACATTATATAGTTTCTCTCCAATCCTAAACATGACTTTGTAATTTAGATATTAGTATTCTAGTTCTGCAGTTGAAGAAGTTAGAGCTTGAAAATGTCAACTAACATGCCCGAAGCTACACAGTCAGTAAGTGTCTGAGTCAGGAGTCAAGCTGTGTTGGTCATTTGGCCTTAAAGCCAAAACTCTTTCTATTGCACAACCAATGTAGTACATCCTCCCTGAAAGAAGCCTTTGGTGCTTGATGTGAATTTCTTTTAGGTCATAGTTGGTCTGTTTTTCTTATTCTCACATAAGCTTTATGAGGACAGAATCATGTCTTATAACCTCTACCGTACCTAAGAAGGAAGTAGCCTGCAATGACTGGATGCCTTATTAACATTGTCTGAATGATAAAAATCTGTCAAAATAGGTATGATGAAAACTTGGCATTATGCAACTTACATAATACATGACTGGAAAAGAGGTCATATCATAAAATTCAAATATAGGAAGCTTTTACCTGAAATATTAATAGGGATCTCAACTATTTTTTACTCAGCTGACAATTTTGCTCAAATATTTATGAAAATTTGAAGTCTAAAGTTTAGAGAAAGTGACTAAGAGTTGATAATAATCAGTGAGAAGGAATAAATGGAAAAACTGTTTGAATCAACTCACAAGAGAACTAATGTTTTAATATAAGGTATCTTGAAAAATGAAAAATTTATTTCACTTTAGAACTAAACTTCTTCAATTCTAAACAAAAATATGCTTTATGCTGAAGAGTCAAAATTCATGGTTGAGTTACAGACTTTTTTCCCTCCCAATCTGGTTCTGGAGCAAAAGTTTTTGTCTTGTAACACTTTATTCTAAAATACTCATCTTCTATTTACATAGCCCATTTTTCTATGAACATAATTCATATCACTGGAATACGTGTCCATGGTTTTTTTTTTGCCTGAAGCCATGCTGCCCCACTATTCAGAACCAAGTTTCTTAAATAAAAATATTAGAGTGTTAAAACAAACAACTATTGCAAAACTTAGTCTCAACTTTGTCATTAAGTACTCAAGTTACTCAGTATAATAAATACATTTGGTTGTATTTCTCCCTTCAGGTTAGTGTTCACTGCATTATTTTTCTCCTTAGGTTAAATCATGAGTTTTCAAGGCTGGTCTTGCATTTCTACTAAGAACTTGCTTTGAATATGTGCCCCTTCTGGAGATAAGAAACGTTTATTCCCAATATATATTGACATAACAAAAATACATTTGCATTATATTTTAATAAATACTAAAAGTGATACTTTAAAATAAAGGGGACATTTTTACCTTTCTTGGAAAAGATATAACAAGAAAACAGAAATGCATGTACTCATGTGTGGGAGGAAGATTATGTTTCATTATACTTTCAGCTACTTTGGCAGTTGTTTTCCTTATATATATATGCAGGATATTAAAGTGTTAGCTATGTGTGTGTGATTTACTGTGCAACTTCTTCACCCAAAAAACCCTTCTATTTTAGTAGAGTTCAATTTATTTCCTTTGGGGAAGATTAAATAAAATATGTTAACTGGGTTAAATTTGGAGTCTGATGACAAATGACTAAATCCGTTCAGATTGGGCAGGCAGAGGAAATCTGTCCAGCAAAGGACTAAACTTGGAAATAATGTTTGAATGTACACTGGCAAACTTTCTCAGTTTATTGCTTTAGAGTTTAGTATTATAATATGCCATTAATTTTAAGCAGTAAATTCAACAAGTAGAAATAAGATTCCTACACAGTGACACACAACCCAGCTATGCAGCTATCCACTAAAATTCAAATAGACATTATTCAAGATGAAATTACATGAAATTAGGATGGGGTTAGTGAAACATATCTTAGATTTCATTTTTCTTTATGGAAATGAAGAAAACTTTATGTAGCACCTTCATGTAGTTTGACATAACAGATACAAATATATATAAACACACACACACAGTGTGTGTCTACATATGTGTGTATGCGTGTGTATGTATAAAATTATCAGAAGTAAATTATTCTGGAGATGGAAAATATATCCTTATCGTGATTTTTTTTAATCAATTTTTGTAAGGTATATAAAAACATATATAAAATTAGGGTTAAGAATTAATTTGGATTCATCCAAGTTCAGGCCAATTGACTTTGTAATTAAAGCTAGGAAAATAAGTACTGCTGTATATTTTTAACTGTTATGCTCAAGATCAAAGCTGAAGTTGATGGCAGGCAACTGGACATCCTAACTACACTACATATTTCTGAAAGTAGAGGTTTGGAACTATTAATATAATATATAATGTTCTTCCATCTTCATAATACCTAAGTGACTTAGCTAAGATATATAAAAGAGAACCTACTGCTATTAATGCTAGACTGATAGATGCACAAATAATTTTTTTCTGTGCTATAACTATCAAACCTTAGAAAAACACATACAGATATAAACAGAGGCCCAGAGTATACAATATAGCCCCCCAACACTTTCCTTTTATTCAGTTCTTGATACCCGAACAGAGCTATGCTCCTTAGGAAATATCCAGCACATTCCTTTCATCTTCAGAACAGAAACTGGGCTCCATGGCTATGTCTATTCATAGAATATTCCTCCTAGAGGGAAATCCATATTTTTAACCACTATTCTAATTAAAGAGAAAATGAAATTTGAGGAAAACAAAAACTTGGTAACAGTACAATAATGTAATAAAATACTTCATATCTTAACTATTCTTATGTTTCCTATGCAGCGTAGTCTGCTTTCCCAAGATCATAAAACCCAACAAATGATCACCTTACAGTCTCAAGTATATTACATGTTTTTTTTTTTTCTAGAACATCCATAATCTTTGGAATGATCTTTTCCATTGCAAACCAAAAAAAAGATGATGTTTTCACATCACAAAACCACAATGGTTTGCCATTTTTCATTAAACTTCTACATAAACACATCGATGTCTCAAATAATTTCTGATGTCACAAAGAATCTCTCAGGGATTTCTGATGTCTCAAAGAATTACAGCCCCAGCACTGAAGATCCAGGCCATTGAACTAAAGATGGATAGGGTTTCTCAGGAGGTTAGAGTTTAATTTCAAACAATAAACTGAAAAGATTTAAAAAGTTGATGTTTTTAATGGCATTGAGTTAGCAGTATATGTTCATATAAAGTTTGCATTGTCTTGAAGGAATGACCCCTATTTTTTTGAAAACATATTATCACACTACAGGAAATGTAAAATGAGCTATACCCATGAGACACTGCCATGAGCTAAGACAGGAACCGTGGGACAATGCAACATAGGACTTCACAATACAAAAAAATATCACAAGCTGCAGAAAACCTTTCACCAGAAATAAAATTATCTGTTTATTAAACTGTTTGCAAGAGAACTTTGCAAAATGGAATATATTGTTACAATTTAGTTTGAAAGATTTCTTGAGTCTTTAAAAGTGTTCTGATCCTACTTTTCTATCTGGAAACCAATGCATTGCTGATGAGCCACTCACATGAAGCATTAGTGGCTGGAGATACCATCACCCATGGTGTCATGTTGGAACTCTGTCGATTTTGATCAATTTTAAGTGTAAATGATTGAATAGCTTAAAAATGAGTAGCTTTTAGTAAACTATTATAGGTAAGTAGAACTGCACTTAAAAGACTGCAAGACGGGGGCAGGTTAATGTGTCCCACAATCTAATTGTTATTGGAAAAAATCTCTTTGAGCTGAACAGCTATGGAGAATTAGAAGGACTTTGACAGATAGGTATCAAGTCCCTGTTTGAACTCAACTACTAAGTGTTTTGCTTTTATCTCTCTGTCTATTCATGATAACTTCTGAGGAAGCTGAAGGACTTTGAGTTTAATGGAAGATTCAAAATGTACCTTAATTTCAATTAATGGGTCAATCTGCCACCTTGATTTTATAAAAGATGGGATCCTTTTGGCCTATTTTAAATATTATCTTTCATATCTTTTGTGTCCAAGAAAATAGGTTCTTTACTACTCTATTCCTTGATATAAATATTGATTTACAGTGATTCTCAGTTTAATTTCCATAGAGGCAATGTTTCATACACTTATTTCAACATATATTTTTACATAATCTTTAACAAATAAAAATGGTGGAATTTTCTCTTCTTTTAAGATTTTTTCACCTTATTATGGTAAGAATATGTAACATTAAGTCTACCTTCTTACAAATTTTTCAGTGTATAATACAGTTTTCTTAATTATAGAGACACAGTTATACACCAGATCTCTAGGAGTTACTCATTTGCATATTGAGACGTCATGCCTATTGATAATTTTCCCTCATTGTAAAGTCTAATAGATTAAAGTTTGCAATTTTTTCTCTGTAGTAGATAGAATATGAAGGTGACAACCCATAAACCTTGAGGATGAGGTAAGTTTTGTGAGGCACCTAATAGAACTTTAACTCTTTATAACCCATATTTGGAAAATTTTGTGTTTCACCCCACCTCTACCAACACAAACACACACACACACACACACACACACACACACACACACACACATATTTTCTAGAACTACAATATTCTAAAATATTACCCAGGGGATGCCTTAGATATACCATGAAATATGTCCGTCCAATTGCTATGTAATATTGCCCACTGTCCTTTTCTTCTGCTCAGTTTCTCTCCTGTGTTGTTAGAGTCCACAGATTCTGCTTGTTGCCAAAACATTGTTGAGTTCTCTGGAATTGTCAAAGTGCTAAGGGCAGTTTGTATATTAGGCAGTGGTTTACAGAATCACATTGGACAGCATATAACATTACACATTTCCATAATGGTAACTGTAAAACCAGCTTGTTGAAAAAATTTATAGCCCCTTTCCTTCAAACATTTTTGTGGCTCAAGCTACTCCATTAAGTAGAATCTGGACTGGGAGAAACAGCTTAGTGACATTGTTCTCAGAATCAGTTCTCCCAACTGATGGAATCTGCTAGATTTTCTATTCCCATGAAGTTGTCTTCCAGGAAATTCTTCAGTTCCTTTTGCTGATAGCCTTAGATTGGGCTTCCCCATTAATGTGCCTGAATGTATTTGTATCAAAGTGGTAGGATATCGTTAAGGATTAGGCCATTTATATATCATCTCCCTTATTTTTACAGATAAGAATCCTTTGTGGGGAAGAGAACTATTTTGAAGCAAATTATTACTATAACTTCCATGTTATCTTGTGGAACCGTGTAATTGTGAAGGGTAGAATGAGACTCTGGTAGTTCAAGATGCATGCTATTACAATTTTCTCAATGAACTAAAATCTGCATTATTATTATTATTATTTAATAATAATCAGGTGAACATCATATCTCTTAAGGCAGTTATTCTTTGGAAATCTATTGGTGAAACCCAATAACCTCATATGAGTAGCCACACATCAAATACTTTGTACGTTTTAAGATTTATGGAACTTTTCTCTGGACTAGAGAAATGTTATGTCTGCATTATTCTCTCTGTATCCCATGGCTAAACTTAGCCCTGAAGTTTATCAATGCTCATCCAAAACATTTAGTAACATTCTTAAGACCTCATAAGCTATTAAATATCTCACAGCTTCTCTGGTGCAGACAGGGAGGCAGAAAAGGCTACCTCATAGTTTAGCAAACCTCCCAGCAGGCCTTGGTGTGTGTAAGCAACAACTTCATGATCACAGAATTTTAATTGAATGAGAAACTTTGAACTCAGAAGGCACCTCTTTCCTTGACTTTATCTGATATAGCCCCATAGACAGTAATTCTTTTAGGAGCAAACCAGTACTCTAATGGCAGCTGTCTGAGTCTCCATACTCTGCAATTATTTAAAGTATCCCTGTAATTTGGAAATAAAATTGAATATAGTCAATTTAGCGTATAATATTAAAGTCATACGTTTTTTCACTTTTCCAAGTAAGTATTTCAAAAAGAATGGGCTCTTTCTATCAACCTAATAAATCAGAGGTGAGATAGTTCATCCAAAAATGTAAAACTTTACTAAACAGTTTAGAAAAAGCAAAAGAAAAATTGTGAAAAGCAAAAAAATCTTCATATGTATGCTATTTCCCCTATTCTTTAGCATTTAGCTCCTAAAATACGTGCCTTAGACACAGTAGAGTGTTTCAGGCAAACAAAATATTATATTCAACTTCAAAGAAGAGAAACTTCTTATATTTTCAAAGAATGTATTTTTTTCTAATTAAGGAATATACTTATTGCTGAAATAGCAAAAATTATAAAGGAAAATAATTTCCTATAATTTTATTCCTGTTATTCACTTTTAATGCCTTCTTCTATTTACTTTTAGTCTGTCTACTAACCATACTATATAATAATAAGTATAATAATTATACTAGTAATAAAAGCTAATATTTATTGAGGCTTTACTATCGAGCTGACTGTCACACATGCTTTTAAAATATTAACTCATTTAATCTTCATAATATCACTCTGAATGAAATAGTATTAATATTATCCCAAATTTTATAGAAGAAAAAATTGACACACAGAAAGTCAACAACTCCTTTCCAGGTCACATACACAGTGTATGGCAAATCTGGGAAAGGAACATGCAGGTGGGTGCACATGCGTGCACACACACACACACAGAACAAGCCTACACACAGCTACACAGATCCAACACACGCATGCACTTTGTCCAGCTTGTTGGTAGTTAATATTTTGTGAATAATTTTAAAACAATATAAGCCTATTAAAAAACATAGAAACTGAACAAAAATAAAAAATATAGGAGAATAATCATCTAATCTCACTATTTAAGGTAACCATTGTGAACATATGTAAACTATTTTCTTCTACTCAACTTGTTCTATATTTTGAAATGTATTGGATAAGTCCACACATATAGCTTAATATGCTTCTTTACTTCGCAGTAAATGCATTATTTCATAATATTGAATGCTGCAGTACCATAACTTTTCCTAAGCCTATGATATTTTTCTTAGCATATCATATAAAAATTAAAAAAAATCTGCTAGTACAGAATTAAATATTGTGAAAAATAAGAAAATATACTTACTTAGCAATTCAGATAAATAATCAAAAAAATTTTTGAAATACTGAAGATGGAACTAGAACTGGACTTTAACTTCAGAAGGAACAGGGTTTAATGATAACATAATCAAATTATGAATAGCATAGGCAAATCATGGAAGTAAAAGTAAATATTTTATATAAGGACCACATAGGTTATATATCAACAGGGATGCTATATTCTTATGAAGAATAAACTTAGAGGTCCATATTAGAATAAAGTAGAACATAAATTATGATAGAATAAAGAAAGACTTGGAGAATCCTGAATTCCAACAAAAGAGTTGTTTCTATCTAAAGAACAGAAATGTAGCTGAATAATGTATATTATGAAATATGTTCTAAACTGAGTTATATTTGCTTAGGTGGTAGTAGATTTCACCACAGAAATCTCTTATTCCTTGAGGTGAGAGGAACAGAACACGACATTAGTGTGTTCAAGAATGTTCATCTCATGAAAATAGAAATGTGTGATTTTAGCCAATCAACCAATCTCTGTCTTTTAATAAGTGTTTATCCCATTAACATTTAATATAATTTAATAATGTGATTTGGATTATCAAATCCAGAAATTACATAAAAAGGCTGTCATCATAGCATAGTAAAGTTTATTCACGTATACAGAGTCAGATTAAGATTCAAAATCAATTAATGAAATTGACCATATTGACAGAATAAAAGAAAACAAATATTATCACCTCAATCTATGTGAAATAAGCATTTGATAAAATTTAACACTAATTTATAGTCAAAACAAATGAAACAGAGTTCAAGATTATAAAAATAATATCGTATACATGTGATATATATGTTATATAATATATAAAAATAGATTTATTTTACTGAGGGATACTTATATATGTATGTTTATACATGTATAATACAATCATATAAATCTTAACAAGGATACATTCTAAGAAATGTGTTGCTAGGTGATCTCATCGTTGTGCAGATTCTACAAGTCTAAAAGTATGCCTACCCTATAGTATATTTAATTTTGCTTTTATTGATGATCAAACTAATATTTTGAGAGCCATCTGTCAGATTTCTGAGCTTATTTCTTAATTGTTTTAAAAGTTCAGATTAGGGAATAAAGGTATACACAGAGATTTTCTTTTAACCCTCTTTTAAACATTCTTGTTTTTAAACATTCTTGTTTTTCCCAAATCCCATTAAGGCCATCCTGCCATTTTGGGTGCCTTAATTTAGTCCAGTGGGTCTCAGCTGGGGCAATTTTGCCTTCTTAGGGGAACTTGGCAAAGTCTTAACACATTTTGGATCATCACGTTCAGTGCAACCAGTGTGTGGGGGGTTGGCATACCGGTGTCTAGCAGATAGAGGCCAGGGATGCTGCATCTTACAATGCATAGGGAGGCCTCTCAAATCAAGAATATCCAACCCAAAACATCAATAGTTCTGAGATTGACAAACCCTGTTCTAACCTCTTTCTAGATTATATTCAACCTCCTACTTACTCATTTTCTCCTCTGAATTTTCCTCAGCAACTATCCATTCTTCTTCCATTATGCAGATAGTTTAGCCCCCTTGCTCTAGGTTTAGATAAGATTTGTTTGTCTCTACCAAATCTGATGAAATTTGATTCCTAATGTTGGAAATAGGTTCTAATGGCTGATGTTTGGTGTGCAAGGGAAGATCCTTCATAAATAGATTAATGCTTTCCCAGGGACGGAGAGAATGAGTGAATTCTTATTCTATTAGTTGCCATGAGTGCTAGTTGTTAAAAAGAGCCTGGCACTTCCCCCTGCCCTCCCACAACTGGCCTGCTGTTTCTTCCTGTCTTGCTATGTGATCTCTGCACATGCCTGCTTCCTTTGGCTTTCTGCCATGAGTGGAAGCAGCCTGAGGCTTTCACCAGAAGCTGAGCAGATGCCAGCATCGTACTTCTTGTACAGCCTGCAGAACGAAGAGCCAAATAAACCTCTTTTCTTTATAAATTACCCAACCTGAGGCATTCCTCTATAGAAACACAAATTAATGAAGACACCCATGTTCTGACATCTTGGTGCCAGACAACTTGCAGTTTCTGCTGAAGGAGAGGGAAAGTATTACCATGCAAGACGAGGCATGCATTAAAGCATTTTCTCAAACAAAGACAGTGATTTCCCTAAGAGGAACTTAGAAGAGCTTGTCTTAGGAGAACTTTCTGATGCACAAAAATTTCCCTATCTCAAGGTTGCTAAAATAAAAAATTTGCAAATTAACCAAGACTTACAGCAATAATTTAAATTAATTTTAACTCAAAACTCAACAGGTAGTAAAATAGTCAAAAATACTTTATAGAACACATTCTAAGTCAATGTGGGTCAAAATAAATATGAACAGCACATATATAGTGCTTTGAATAGTATACTCACTAATTACACAAATATTACTCATAAATTTAGCATGTACTAAAATTAATGTGAGTAGAAATGCTGAAAAATAATGACCTACTTCAAAAGTGTTATTAATGATTACAATCCCCTCCCTTCGCAAAATACCAGGATATTACTTTTGTGAGGCAAAACATTATGCTTGGAGGAAGAATGTGTGGTGACAGAGACTTCTGGTAGGAGACTTGTTGATGTCATGTGAAATGGCTATATGAAATTTTCTGAATATGGTGTGCTAATGTTTTGCCTCCAAATAACTAAATTTTTATAAGAACCTAAAACATTGGAAACTTTTTGATGAACTGGATATTAAATATTGCCAAATCATCATGGTGGACACAGTTGGGACACAAGTCTTAAGAAACTCCATTTAAATATTTTTTTCTCAGATTCTAGGAAGTGACTGAAAGCTGGCATTGCTAAATTGAATCCCTCAACTACTGTCTGGGAATCCAAATAGCCCCCAAGGCATTCTCTGACCCCAGTGGCAGGTGTCTGAGTCATTACCACCACATGGATTTAAACAACAATTTAATTTCATGTGTTTGGTTTGTTGCTTTTTTGATTTTTAGCTCCCCTGTTATTGTGGGTCTGAACTGTCAAGGCTACATGATACATATGTCTTTGCCCAGCACAATAATCTTTATCACCAAAAATGGTAATTTATTTCATACTTCATTACAGTTATCATTTAGTGAATTATTTTCAATGTTCAACTTAAAGTATCAGTAGATATTTATAAACACATGGTGGGTGTAGAAATATCGTTTTTTTCCTTAGCAGAGTATCTGACATTTCTTAGCTAATGAGAGGTTAAATGAGAAAGCTGAGCACCACATGGATCTTCTCTGCCTGTGAAGTATTGTTGATATTGTCAATTCCAACATGATCTCAAAACAACACTAAAGCCCCAGCAGGAACACAGCATACATTTAGGAACTGTCCATATCACACTATAAAAAATCATATATACATAGGTTTAGTTACAAAGAAGTTTTCTGAAACTGTTTTCCGATTATGCTGCTCCTCCACATAAAAATCTGTAATGGCTCCCATCGTTTTAATTAAAAGGGAAAATGTTTCATTTCTTCAAACTAGAAGAAAGACTAAATTTCTGAATTAATCACCAGTCATTTAGAATATACAGAAATTAATATTTTTAATTAGAATTGCTTTTGTACATATTGTTTCTCCAATTAGATTATAAGCTCACTGAAGCCAGGCATGCTACCTTTTATAGGCATCTAGAAAATGTAGTTGAAAAGATTCAAACTCTTAGTGGTTATTGACTACTGTTAGATACATTTGGTAAGACTGCAGGTAAAAGAAAAGATCACAAGAGGAATGGTCACTTGGTTCATTTATAAGCAGAAATTAAAAACAATGGACAAAGTCTACCACTCTGAGGTCTTGAAAAATTAGACAATCTTACTGCTTCTAGATATAAGAAATAACACAGGAAAAAATATTTGAAACTGAGCCTTATGGCAAATGTCAAGCTGAGGTTGTAGTCTTAAAAGTCTGTAGCTTTAGTGTCTACCACTGACTAAAACGAGAGGTGTGGTAGGATTGGAGGATACAATAAAATTAAGCAGATTTGAGAATTACATCTGGAAAAAATACTTCATGTGTGAATATTGGTATTTAGAAGTAACTAGGAGAAAAACTTTTCAACCTATTAAGTTTTTGTGGGAAATATATTGCCTAAAATTCCAAAATCTTGGACAAAATATTTCTTTGTTCAAAATTAAAAGACTTGGGTCCCCTATTCTTCCATAAGCAGGAGTATGTTCCACAATGGTACCTCCATGAGGAGGGCATATGTCCCAGTGCCCACTTCAGATACAGCCATGGAGGATAATGAATAGAGATCCCCTCCCTAGTGATGGCAGAACAAGAAACTATAGAGACACATGGAAGATGGCATCTAATTAAGGGACTTTCCCACTGTCAGATCAGAAAACTTTATAATGCCTACACTGAAGAAAAATTTCTGACCAGTAACTGCTGAATATCTTCCATTTTTCCCTTTCAAATAGGAGTTTTATTGCAGTTCCTGTCCCATCTATAAAATATTGGGCATGTACACAGGGAGGAGTGGCAATAACTTACCTCTTCAGTTCACTAGTCTCTGGCCTTAGAGGAGTTTTACACTATCTGAAGACTTCAAGCTGAAGGTAGTAACTGGATGAAACTCTGGGTGTTTGTCCTAGGAAGGTGAGGAGTTAGTGGGTTCTATGCATGGGAGGAGGACTAAAATATGTTTTTGATGACATGAGGGCAAGACGTGGCAGAAACAATGCTGTATGTTTTCCAAACTTATTTCATTTTCCGGCTGGAGCACAGAAGACATTTCTGTCTGTCTTGCAATTTGATTGGGCCCTGTGAGTTGGTTGTGGCTTATGTGTGCTCAGTTAACATATGCCATTACCAGGCCTGGCCCACAAATATCCCCAACCTAATCCTCTATGCTACCTCTTTCCCTTGGAGACCACGTGGTAAAGATAATGCAGCTTACGAAGTGGAGTCTCACTCTCTACAGGACTATTTAAGTAGAACCCTTCAACTCCACCCCATCAACAATGACTGCATTGAACCATGATGGGTGGTAGCCCTAACTTTAATTGCGGTAAGTCACAAATTAGGAGTAGTTTATTACTGCAGTTAGTATAGTCAGGTTAATATTTTGCTCTTAAGGAGTATTAGAAATAAAAGATATGCTCACCATCAAAACAAAAAACACGGTACAAATTTTATGTATTGTTACTGACATACGTACATTTGTTTCAGCAGAGTTGTAATAATAGTACATGTGTGCTATTTTTCACACACCCCATAAAAACATGTTGTTCAACTGGATGATTCTATTAGGATTTAATTAAACAACATTCTGTGATTTTGGTTAAGAAGACTATTTTACCAATAAGTCTTTTTTTTTTTTTTTTTTTTTTTTGAGATGAAGTCTTGCTGTATTGTCCAGGCTGGAGTGCAGTGGTGCAATCTCAGCTCGCTGCAACCTCTGCCTCTAGGGGGTTCAAGTGATTCTCCTGCCTCAGCCTGTAGAGTAGGTGGGATTATAGGAGTGTGCCACCACAATTTACTAATTTTTGTATTTTTAGTAGAGAGGAGATTTTACCATGCTGGCCAGGCTGGTTTCCAACTCCTGACCTCAGGTGATATGCCCGCCTTGGCTTCCCAAAGTGTTAGGATTAGATGCATGAGCCACTGCACCTGGCCTACTACCAATAGGTCTTAGTTTTAAACTTTTCTCTGTTTCTCTTAAGTCTTTTAAAGTCCACAGATATATTCATATGATGGACAATGACAAAATTATATCACACCAGAAGTGAACTCCAGGACCAGCAGCACAATAAATAACCAACACTGCAGAATCCATCAAGCTCACTCAGTCCAGACCAACTACTCACATGAAAGAAAAGTTGTAGAAAGCTTTCATCGTAGTGACCACAATATTGCATTCTATGTCATGCAATTTTACATTTAATTTGTCATTAAAATATTATTTGTTATGTACCTACTACGTGCCAGACATTGTGCTAAGCCCTAAGGATACACTGATGGATAAAACAGATGCCATCTTTTCTAGAAGTCAATGTTGGAAACACATTGCTAGAAACATTCATTTAAGTAGTCTGCTGGTATTTTTATGGTTTTACTGGAAAACGTGTTAGAATATTTTGTATACCTTTCACAAATATACAATGTAAGATTAATTACGACATTTCACAGATACCATCTTGTGTTCCATTTTTATAACTATAAAGACGCTAAAAACTAACCTCATCAGTTTATCTTGACTTACATACTATTAGGATAGAGTTTACATCAACTAGTTTTCAAAAATTCTAGTGCTATTCTTTACATTTTCTAAATTTTTATTTTTTGCTATTATATTGGATTATATCACAATGTCATAAAAATAAACCAATGTCTCAAAAGCTATCATTAAAATATGAAAGGAATCTATAAAAAATATTTTGAAAATGAAGTTTTATAGGACACTCAATCTATTTTCCCTAACTCCTCAAAGAATTGTTTATTATGAAGCTTTGTCAATGAGCAGCATAAACTCATCAAACATTTCTTGTCATTTTCAAAGTACAGTGACCTTTCTTATATTCCAACAGTATTCCCAGAGTAAGGTTAAATAATGCATTTCTATGTAAAAAGACATCATTCAATGGTACAAAACCAGATAAAAGTCGCAAGTCACAGTACTGCTAAGAAGTTGTAAAATCCGCATACTTTATGAAACCTACTTCAGAGAAAGGGCAAAATGATCACTTGTCAAAATTCTTTAATCTGAAAGCACACTTGGATATTGTATCAGTGGCATACAATAATGGAGGTTTAATTATTGTCTGTGTGCTAACAAATATTTTATATTGACATTTGAGCAACGGACTTTTCATTTAAATACTGATTATTTTGAAAAACAATATAAATGGAACAGCACTTGGTTCATAATTTACATAGTTTAAACTATGTAATCAACAAAGAAAGGTATGTATTGCCACATGAACAAAAGAGGTTGCACAAAAATGATAACCTACTTATAATGTTGATTAAACAGTTGGAAGTCAAAAATACATCTCCTAATCTTGAGTCAATGATGAACAAAATTATTAAAATTTAAAACACAATCACACTATGCCTCTTAAGGTATGCTTTTTCTATATGATGTGCATGTCCATGCTAGAATATGCTATCAAGAGTACTCATATGAGTATCTGAAAGGAAAAAAGATAATATTTATTTTAAAAACAAATATTTCAGGTGAATGATGATGCCAAAGAACTATTCAGGATTCTGAGTAATATAACCTAATATTTTAGAACCAAACGATCATGGGTTCAACACTATCAGAATTTCTCAAGAGAACCGAACTGTCTCCTAAATTACTTCCTTGCCAAGAGACTGACTTTTTACTGTCACTCTCTGAAAGAACCAATCATGTATTACTAGAAATATTTAGGAACATAATCATATGTTTCAATAGAACATTAAGAAATCTTTCCCAATACGGAAGGCATAGAGAGACTTATTAAAAAGCAGCTTCTATTACTACTCAAGTTAAGACTCTCCAACCACATTCTTCTGAATGTGATATGGTCAACAGTTAGCATCTGACAAAATGTTGCGTGGTCTTCAGTGAAAAAGAATAAGGACTCTTGGGTTCAATCCAAATAGCCAGAACCATCTGACAGACACATCAGATTCTTACAGCCTTTCTCAAACGCCTTTCATTTCAACTAAGTTTTCTAGTTGAGGGGAAATTGAGAACCAGCAGAAACTGATCTGATTAAAGTCATCCACTATCAAAACCAAGATAGAAACAAACACTAACAACTACAAATTTTTAAATAAGATGTTTTATTGAACTAGTTAAAATTATGGTGGACCTATTAAAATACCCAAAATAAATGATTTATTTTTGTCAAGCTCCTGTTAAGGTGTCTCTAGAAAGACTGTGCTGACTGCCCCATCCAGACCCTAACAGTCTCACAGAGAAGTCTTCAAGTCCAGTCTTGGCAGCTCTCTAGCAGACCTTTCAGACGATATGGCTGTCTTTACTTCCTACCCTCTTTGTTGGTTCCCAGAAGCTTAGATAATTAACCAAGAATCAACAGCATGAAGAATCAACACTACATATATCCAGTCCAGTTTGCCTCACACCACACAACCATTTCTCTTTAGGAACATTTTTAGTTTGGGACCAAGCTTCTCATTCTCATTTTTCTTTGTCTGGGGCATTTGCTCTAGCCAGAGAACAATGCTCTAGGGCAAATGCAGATCCTCCAAAGGCATGAGCCCTGTTTATAAGCCCCTTTTGATTTAAGCTATTATTTGCCAAGATGTTTGGGAGCACTTAGGTGATAGGGATTCTGATGACAGACACAACTGAACACCCATGAGAATACAAATATGTTCCAATAGTAAAAATTCAGGCCAGGCATGGGGGCTCCTGTAATTCCAGCAGTTTGGGTGGCTGAGGCAAGAGAATCGCTTGAGCCCAGGAGTTTGAGGATACAGTGAGCAAAGATCATGCCACTGTACTCCAGCCTGGGTTACAGAGCAAGACCCTTTCACAAACAAAACAAAACAAAACAAAACAAAACAAAACAAAACAAAACAAAACAAAACCCTGTGCAGAGGTCTGATTAGGGCTACAGGATGTTACGTGGTAAGTCATGTAGACACCAGCAATAATGCCATTGTTACCTCGGCCTGAAGGAGATAGAACTGGTTTCTCAGAGCCTGGTGAAAGTTGGACCTCCTGACCACAGTCTCAGTCATACAGCAATGCAACTGTTGCCAGAATATTAGCCAAGTATTGGAAGAGTGTGAAGATTAAATATACCCAGCTCTCTTTCTTCCGGCTCTCCAGGGTCTTAATCAGTTCTTCCAGTTTGCTGAACCCAACTGGTAGACTCAGGGAAAGGATATGTGAGCACTGATTAGTTTTCTAGGACTCAGAAGAGCACAGAGAAGACAGTGGCTGCAAACAAACTAGCCATATTCCTGGACACTTTGCATCTTTTGGGTTTCTGGTTTCTCTGTGGAAAGGATTTAAACTTCTCCTTGCTTGAATGGCGCTTTCTGCCTGACCGCATTGCACTCTCCAGAATCCTGAACACAGCCTGACATTCAGCTACAACCTTATTAATAAACCAGGACTCTAGTTCCTTAATGCTGAGATGTGGCATACTATTTCTGAATACACTATATACTGGCAACATTAAGAAGAAGAGTGAAAAACTACTTGGAGAAGGAGACTTTTAGTCCTCTAATTATATCTCAATTACAGTATTTGTCTTTCCTCAAGCTTACCAATCAGACCATGCAACTCTTATGAAAAGTGAACAACATTCAATGGAACATTTAACTTTTTATACTATAAAGAATCATGAAGCACAATCACTACTACTTAATGCCCAGTAAGTTTTCAGCATAAATACTCCTGATTCTCATAAAGTAAGTATTATCAATTCTGTTGTAAAGATGAGACAACCAAGAGTAAGATAGCTTCTGCAACTAGCCTTGAAGAAGAAGATCCAGGCATCTGGGATCACCTCCCCCTCTGTATTCCATACTGCATTTCAACAGAAGAAAAGGCTGGCTGACTAGTGCCTCCTGAATCAACTTCCTGTAAATAACATGCTTGGTATTGGGGAAACTCTCCGGAAGACACTGTTTTCACTTAAACAAGATCAAACCCCCACCCCACTCCTCCATCCGGAGACCAGAACTTTTCACATGCGATTCCTAAAACTGTAAACCCGAAACCCTTTCATATGTGATTTCTAAAACTGTAAACCCAAAACCTTTTCACGTGTGATTCCTAAAGCTGTAAATCCAAAATCCTTTTACTTGTGATTTCTAAGGCTGTAAACCTGAGATTCTCTCACGTGTAATATCTAGAGTGTAAGCCTATATAAAGGCAGAACCTTTCTTTGTTAGACAAGCTGGGTTTAGGCAAATCACCACCTGGCTCCCGGCCTTAATTATAATAACCTCCTTCCTTCCACGTTTGGTGTTCAAGAGCTCTGTTTCTAGAGGCTGCTCCTGCTACAGCCTAAAGCCACATAGTAAAGAACTAACGATTTGTGAATGACCATTCCAGGATTTGCATGTTACATTTCACCATACAGAATTCAGGGTCTTTGATTAAAGGCTCTTGGAGACGTTCTTCCTCTCCAGCTATGACTAGACCAAAGGCTACCTGTACGAATAATGGAAATACTTCACCATTTGAAGGAAGCTTTTTCTTCAGCAAAAGAAAGCTTATTCACTTCTTCAATATAATTTTAATGAGGTCTTCCTGGCAACCCTATTGTAAATTAGATAATTCCCCTCCACCTCTGGCCCCAACCCCCTTTGTCTCTCTCCCCTTGTCATCTTTCCTAGCCCCTTTTATTACTTACTGATTGTTTTCTCTCCTTACTAGACTGGAAGCTCCATGAAGGCAGAGGTTTTCATTACCATACTCCTGGTGCTTACAATAGCGCCTGACATATATTTCAAATACTTGCTGAAAGAATAAATATTAACTTACTCTACCAAGATTCTTATCCTTAAGAATCCCCAAAATATTTTCTTTGGCTGCTTATACTGTAGTAAGACTCACAAAGGACTAGTGACTTTTTTTCTATATTTATATTCAATACGAAGTAGCCTGAAGTCTAATAATAAACTTCATTAGCAGTAACAAATACATCAGAGAAATTTCTGATTAGTCTTTCTGTCATTCTGATATTAAAAATAACCTTTTATTCTGTTCTCTTCTCCGAGATCTCTGTTTTCTGGCATTTCTTGATCAAATCTCATTCTATATAGCTGTCCAAGTCTATTTGCCCTTCATAAATGTATATGGCATAGAGTGGAACATTTTCAGAAATACAGGAATGTAGTCAGTAGAGGTCTTTGACTACGCTTTGTTGGTGGCATAATTAAGTAGAACTGTGGGTTTGTGTTTATGTGAAGTACACAGGTGCAGAAAGGATGGGCTGTATACAGAAACATGCAAATAAATAAATGTTTAATTGCATTTTGAGGGTCCAAATACCTTTTTGAAGTCAACCACAAGTGAGAGGATTTCTTCATAACCTACAAAAGCTTTTTTGAAATCCTTATTATGCACACTTTTTAAGAAGTGCCAAATGGTGATTATTTGAAAGGAGCTAGGAAGGAACCAAACCTTGAAAAGGACATAACTTTCTCTAAGTTAAAACTGAGTGTGCATGCACATATTTAGTTTTAATTACAAAAAAAAGGGCCTCTTTTTCTTATCCATAAAATATATGGCATTCTGATCTTGGTTTTTTCTTTTTTTGTTTTCTGGAAACTGAGCATAAAAAATTAACTTTAAGAAAGTCAAAGAAATATATTAACCTTAACTTTGCTGCTAATTAATGTAATCAAAAGGCCTAGCAGGATTATTCAGCAGCCTTTTTATCTCTGTACGATGAACTGCTTCAAATAACCTCCCATCTCCCATTGCCAGTTGGATGTCATCTCAAAACTGAGTAATAGCAGCAACTGTTCTTAGTAAAAATACTGCAGACTCTTCCTTTAGAGTATGACGTAAAGAAAGATAAGCAGCTACATAATTATCTAATGATCAAGTTTTTTTCCCAAAGTAGTTGGAAGGTCAAAATTCGCTGGGAAACAAGTACCAGAATGTTTTTCTGCTTTGATAGAAAGCAAAAAACGTTTTCCTTAAGCCCTTTTTATATAAATATTTTCATATTATATTTCTATACACACGGACACACAGACATTCACAATTACTCCACACCATTTTGATTTTTGAATGAAACAATCTCTGCATTCCTCAGCCATGTATGTTAGCATTGCCTGAAATGTTTCAAGGAGAATTGATTTTCAGGCTGTACTGCACTGTAGTATACTCCTTTCTTCTAAACCTCAAATTTGGGTTTATAATGAGATTTTTAAAAGAGCTGGAAAAGTAATTGCAGGAAAAAAATGTAAAGTTTTTGCTAAAATGTCTCTGAGAGGCTTTATAGACTTTGCAGTGCAATTCCTTTGAGAGGACAAGCCACAGCTTCCATGGCCACAGTCATACTCTAGATGACAGTTGATGTTAAATATTATCATATGACATATTTAACTTTGTACAGATATATAAATGACTTTTATCTTTTCCAAAGGTACCTATAAAATGTTTTCTGAATGCAATTCCCATCATTTTCAAAGTACTTTATTTTTCTATCTTGCTATTGAAAATCAATTTATCAATAAATGACACAATTCTAGCTTTAGTATATGCATGAGGTAAACCCTTTTTTATTTTAAGAATTAAGGAAACTTTGTATAATTTTGTTCTCAGTATTATAAAAGATAATGGAAACTATAAATGAATACACATGGGAGCATTTCTAAAAGGCTTTTGAGCAATTTTCTTAGGAATAAAAATGGAAACATGCAGAATAATTCCACAGCTTCCACAAAAAGAAGTAGGGTGATGTTTGTCTGACCAACTCCGACAGTTAAAGAGTATCCTACTATCATCTGTAGTAGGATAAAAAAAAAATCATTGCTATATGATTTCATTTTTACTACAGATCAGGAAACATACAGCTCATGGTTTTAAATTAGACAGTTTTTTAAAAACCATATTTTAATGGCTTATGACAGCTATTATATAAACAATCATTATTTAGGAAAATATTTTAATGAAGCTTTTTTCCTTTTCTCTCACAAGCTAAATTGTTATTTCTGAGAGTAAAACCATTGTACTGGTTAGATAATTTACAGTAAACACACATCCTCTTAATCACATCACAGATGCTTAGATTTGTAAAACCATTAAAAAAATCAATACTTAGCTTTTAGGTGATGAATTAATTAATAGAGTGTGAATGCTTGAAGTCTGCATTACCCAACATGCACTAGGGCTTTTCATAACATCACTGTCAGTGAGAGCAGTATACAAAGTAGTAACATGATGTAACTAGTTGGGAAGCGCTGATAAAAATGCATAACTCCCTGCTTGGCAGTGAGAATATTCTGGGAAAACCTGTTTTTTGGTAGGAAATTTTCTTTTTCTTTTTCTTTTTCTTTTTCTTTTTTTTTTTTTTTTTTATGAGATGGACTTTCACTCTTGTTGCCCAGGCTAGAGTGCAGTGACGTGACCTCGGCTTACTGCAACCTCGGCTCACTGCAACCTCAGCTCACCTCAACTTCTGCCTCCCGAGTTCAAGCAATTCTCCTGCCTCAGCCTCTCGAGTAGTTGGAATTACAGGCATGTACTACCACACCAGCCTAATTTTCAATTTTTAGTAGAGAAGGGGTTTCTACATGTTGGTCAGCCTCAAACTCCCCACTCAGGTATATCTGCCCACCTCGGCCTCCCAAAGTGCTGGGATTACAGGCGTGAACCACTGTGCCTGGCCTATTTTTCATTTACATATAAGAGAAAGTAGTGTTGCTGATAAACAAAATACAGAGAAAATATAATCAGAAGGTATGTCACCTCTTTCTCATTGGCCAGGCATTGTGTGATGATCCACACAACGGCATAATAGGAAACTGTGAAGGGCTGTAGGGATCAGAGTTGTTTTCCTCCATAAAATTTTTTAAAAGTCATCTTTTCCAGTAAGTCATATTTTCCTAATTTCATTTGGGTTTATTGTATCCTATCCGTCTTCCAGTGCTTCTTTCAACTATAAAATTTCCTCCTCAATTACATGCAATCTACAGGGCAGTATAATGAGATGCTGGACCTTGCCTTCAATAATTTGCAGTTTAGTTGAATAATAGTATAAAGTCAACCATTACTAACAACAAAAAGGTAATCAGAAAAGAGAGTTTTCTGTTTTGAGGGGGAAAAACATATGTAATTTTGAGGATAAACTTTTGGTTAAAAAAAAACAAAACACCAATTTATGAATATAAATTAAATAGGAAAGCTTCCACTTTGGGTTATGATTTCATAGGCTCTCATTGAGAGAAACCATTAAAGCCAAGCAAATGGTCAGAAAAAAGATCTGTTTAAAGATTTTGGAGAACTACTGCAGCAACCAAGACTTGGGAGGAGAAAAAAAAATCTCAGAGAAAGGGGACCAATGTAATGTGAAGAATCAGGGCATTTGAAGATAGAGGGCAAAAGACTTAGAATCCAAAGTCTCTCATAGAGAGCCTCTACTAAGAGACAGAAAAATCAGAGAGAATTTTGGTAATCCATGGAAACAGAGGGATAAAATTATAATCCTGCGGAGATAAGACCCTAATTAAGAGAGAAATCAATAGCAAAAGATAACAAAAAAGTAACTTTTTGTACATTAAGCTGTTGGTCAAATAAGAAATTAAAAGGAAATAAAAACATTTTAAATTATTCGATGATTTAAAAAAGACATATCAAATTTTGAAGCAGCTGAAGCTGAGCTAAGAAGAAAATGCGCAGTCTTGCAATCATGTATTAGAAAACTGAAAGCCAAAAATTGGTGAATTAATCAGCTACTTCAAGAAATTAGAAAAAGAACATAAATTAATCTCAATGAAAATAAAAGCAAGAAAAAATATGTAACAGCAGAGTTAACCAAAATATAATAATTTTTTAAAAATCATAGCCAAAATATGATTCTTTGAAATTACTAATTAAAATTGGTCAACCTACAGAAAGACTAAGTGAGACAGAAAAAGTTCCACAATGTGTATGTGAGCCTATGAGAGAAGAAACTAATTATCAGTATGAATAATAAAAGGAAGACATCACCAAAGATCCCTCAGACATTTAAAATATAATACAAGAATATTATAGACACCTTATGTGGACAAAATACACATTTAGATGAAATGGATAAATTTCTAGAAAAATATAGTTTATCACATCTGAAAGTAGAAGAAAATGCAACTAATTCTACATATACGAATGGAATATAATCTACTATTAAAATCTTATTCTCCTGTTGCCTCCCAATATACACAATGTCATGCTTAATAAATAACAAAAACCTGGAAATTACAAAAACGTAATTTTCCAGAGAATAAAAACAAAAACAAAAACAAGAGAGACCACTCCCAGCACTCCCAGCTTGGTTGTGCTGCTAGCACAACCTTCATTATTAGCAAAGAAATGTTTAGGTCCATATCTTTTATGAAAATAGATGCTGAAAAAAAATTTTTTTTGAGATGGAGTCTTGCTCTGTCACCCAGGCTGGAGTGCAGTGGCGCAATCTCGGCTCACTGCAACCTCTGCCTCCCAGGTTCAAGCGATTCTCCTGCCTCAGCCACCTGAGTAGCTGGGATTACAGGT
>CAUYLG010060597.1:0-35044 GCA_963573385.1 Cacajao melanocephalus
GGAGGGAAGGAAGGAAGGAAGGAGGGAAGGAAGGAAGGAGGGAGGGAAGGAAGGAAGGAAGACAGGAAGGAAGGAAGGAAGGAAGGAAGGAAGGAAGGAAGGAAGGAAAGAAGGAAGAAGGAAGGAAGGAGGGAGGGAGGGAGGAGGGAGGGAGGAGGGAGGGAAGGAGGGAAGGGGGAAGGAAGAAGGGAAGGAGGGAGGGGGAGGGAAGGAGGAGGAAACAAAGAAAGGAAGAAAAGAAGGAAGGAAGGAAGGGGAAGAGAGGAAGGAAAAAAGGAAGGAAGATGGAAGGGAGGGAGGGAGGGCGGGAGGGAAAAGTAAAATATCTGGCACTTTCCTTCAGTGGATACTGTCTCAAGTTTGTAACTCTAGACCCAAGAAGAGCTTTAACATGCATAGGTGCTGTTCTCTTCAGCCATCCCACCCACCTATCCACCTACATATCCAGTCTTATGTCTTCAGGGACCTCCACTTGGGGTTGCTTGACTAGTGGTAGTCCCCCCTGGAGGGCACACGCTTATTCTGGTGGCACTTTAATGTACCTCCCTCGGGAGCAAAAGTCACTAGCATTCAGCTTGATTAGCAGGTCCCATCCTGGTAGTGGGACAGGGCACTCAAGCATATATTTAAAAACCCTGTTTTAGGTGTGATTTGCCCATTTGGTGATATAAAGATTAGAGAAATGACTTTTTCAAGGTTCCTCCAGGGATCCTAGTTATTGGCATTGTTTTCAGATAACTTGGAAAGTCTAATGTAATTAACTTTAGATTTTAGAATAGGCAGCCCCAGTTTCAATCAGAAAATCCAGAAGATGATTTCCTATCATCATGGTCACCGGAGGTTGTATGTGGAAAATCTTAACGAGATCAGTGAAGTCAGAAGTGGTGGCCAGGCTTCGTGATTCTTCATCACTGTTGGTGATCTCGGGCATTCAGTGCACTTTCTGATGCCTGTCCTCTTCAAGAGTCTTATTTTGGTGGGGGCATTCTGTCTGCCAACGGCCCTCTTGTTTACGGTAGGCATATTGGTGGGGTCCCATTGCTGGGTGTCTTATATGGTTTGGATTCTGGGTTGGGGGCCACCTATGTTAATCGAGGTCTTCCTACTTGTGGACTGTGGGTCAGTTCCTGGGTCAGTGCCACTGCCAGCAAGGTGGCTTATTGTTTCACTTTCTGAACCCGATTCTGCCACTGAAAATCTTAAAGGCAACGTCAACCAGTTGAGACATCCGTATCCCCGGGTCCTCTTCTGTTTCTGCAGTTTCTTTTGAATATCCAGAGCACTTTGGCTAACATAGCTTATATTTACCATTTTTAAGGTCTCAGAGGCCTCTGGATCTATATCAGTGTATTGCTTATACATTTAAAAAATCCATTCCAGAAATTCTGAAGGGTCCTCTTTAGGTTTTGGTTTTACCACCTGCATTTTATTTAGACTCCTTTGTTTTGGAACTCCCTTTGGAGCACTGCTAAAAAGCAGTTTTGGTAATATTCAAGTCTAGCTCTGTCTCCTGCATGTGTATTTCAGTGAGGGTCAGTGGTGGGGCTGGCCATGGGCATCAACAGTTGCTATTTTGGATTTTGTTCTTACTGTTTAATTAGAACCATCCTAGTGGGTGTGGAGTGGCATCTCATTGTTGGTTTCCTTTTCATCTCCATAACAGCTAATGTTGATCATCTTTTATGTGCTTGCTTACCGTTTGTATATCTTCTTTGGAAAAATGTCTGTTCAAGTCCCTGGTCTATTTTTAGTTCAATTGTTTGGGTTTCTGTACTTGAACTGGAAGAGTTCTTTATACTTTCTGGGTAAGATTTTTATCAAATTTATCACTTGCTAATATTTCCTGCTATTCTGTGAGTGGTTTTTTGACTCTCTTGACAATGTCCTTTGATATACAAAAGTTTTAATTTTGATGATCCCCAATTTATGGGTTTTTTTTCTGCCAGTGCTTTGTGTGACATGCTAAGAAACTGATGCCAAACTCAAGGTTATAAAAATTTGCCCCTATATTTTTTTCTAAGACTTTTAGTTTTAGCCCTTAAATTTAGTTGTTTCATCATTTGGGGTTTTTATAGCTTGTTTGGTTAAAATCCAACTTCACTCATTCATTGATTCATTCATCTATTAATAATCTTACATGTCTGCATGTGTAGGAAGATACATTTTCCAGTTATGGGATAATTATATTTGTTTCTTATGGGGAATTCACATTATTTTCCAAATTGTACCAAATTATCTAAAACAATAAAACTTGTTCTGAATGCTAGCTTATAGAAGTATTGAAATGATGCAGGGTGAGAACTAAGGAGTTAAAACTATTAGTATTATATTTGCAATTAGTTCATTATTTTCTGTTCTTTTTTTTAAAGAATAGTGTCAAAATTAATTAGTATACTAATAGAATATAAAATGGGTTTCTGGATGTTTGTTTGCCTAGATATGTAGCAAATGATATTTAAATTATAATTTGAGTTGCTAATTGTTGCCAAATAAAATTTTAATTAAAAAAAAAAAAGGCGGGGTGGGGGGCAAAGTCGTTGTCCTAAGTAGTCCTGCACTGCCCTCTGGTGGCCTTTCAGTTATATGTCTTCTCATTGTTGGCTAAGGACCTTCTGCCTTTTTTGATATTTTTACGTTTGACTTTAATTTTTTTCAGCCTGATATTTTAAATTTGGAGTTTAAAATATCAAGAACAAAGTTAAATTATCCCTTCTGTATTTCAAGAATCTTAGTGTAATTTTACATATAATTCTTCTAGCCTACCAGAATTCTTTATTATGACTTTGTAATATTTTATAAAATATAATTGTTTATTTAATTTTTCATATTGATAAGAACACAGATTCCTAGGTATGTCAGTCTGTAAATTTCCTTGCAGCTTTTTGAAATATAATTGATGTTTCGATGAATCTCATCCAATTGAAGATTACAATTTCACAAGTCCAGCACATGTATATATCCATAAACCATCACTGCAATTAGGTAATACACCAGTTATGTTGGATTAAGAGCCCACCCTACTCTGTCTACCCCATTACAATCACATCCTAACTCTTTATAACTGCATCTGTGTCAACCCTATCTCCAAATAAAGTCACATTCTAAAGGAGTGGGGTGGCAATTTAACCCACAGCAAGTACTAACATTATAATGTACCACTATAAAAGTAATTTCTACTGAGATTTCCCAACATGGCTATATGTAAAGTGAAACAGTGAGGGCACTAGCAGTTTTGGAGGTTGAAGTGATTTGTGGAATAACATCACACTCCTCTTCTCTGGGGTGAATGCCAGGAGAATATGCAGGGGAAAAAAATCAATACCTGTCCTCAAGACAGCTTCAGAGCCAGAGGGCCACTCCAGATGCTGCAACAGAGGCCAGGAATTATCACCAACACAGAGACATAGCCAAAGTGCCAGAGTGCATGGAGTGAGGGAACCATGAACCCCCAGTGAAGAGGCTGCAAGCAGAAAACAGTGTGAAAACCAAAAATTAAGCACACATGGGCTTGCCTCAAAGGATGACAGAAGAACTGAATGCATGGAGTCTGAACACAGCTTGAAAATCTAGACTTAGATGGTCACAGTGGCTTAGGGAGGAAATACCATTTAAATCAGGTATTCAAGGAAATGATCTGACAGGCAGTGATGGAGTGGGGAGGTAGGGATTTCAGAGAGAAGGAATAACAGGAGCAAATCCAAGGAGGATTGAAGGACAGGGCAAGGCTATTGTGCCGATTACCTCTTGGGGCCTCTGCAGACGGAAAGAGTGACAGAGGAGAGCTTGGGGAGCCAGGGGACAGCAGCAGGGCAGGAAAGCAGCCCTTTGTCTGTCTGATACTTACGCCAGCTTCAGAAAGCCTCTCTGCGGTAAGGTCCATTTGGCACATTGCATCCCTATTTTCCAAGCTGACTTAAGGGTGAGTGGGACACCATTGAGGAGTAAGGACTTTCAAAGTCTTCCTTTCCTTTATGGAACTTATTACTCTGCTCGGCTGGGCACTGCCAGCTTCTTCTCCATATCCCATGAGTTGAGTCTTTAAGGCCAGGCAATTCCAGGCTCTGGTTCCTCAAAGTCTGAATGTACCTAGATTACTAAGGTCCTTAAAAAATACAGATATAGAGGTCTGAAGTGAAGCCTGACAGATGCATAAATCAACATTAAGGTGGCCTTAGCACTCAGCCAGCCCTAGGACTTTAATTTCTCCACGGCATTTGGAATTAGTAAGCCTATTTGTGAGTGCCTGCTATAAATTTGGTTACAAAGTTGGCCAAATAAGAAATTGTTGGTATGAATTATGGAATCCTGCAGTCCAGAAAGATTTTTAAAATGACTAGTGGGAAACTGAAAATTTATCGTGAAATTTTCTCTACTGCTCATTTTAGTTCCCTTTTTTCTCTAAGTTAAATTATAACTCAATGTGACCTACAAAAGGAAAGGCTGTTTTTCTCCTACACAAGTCTAAGATTTGGGGGAAAGGAAGAGTAGGGGAAAAAAAGATGTGAAAATCAGCATTTAGTTTATGCCCATTACCATGCTAGAAACTAAAGGTAGATAAGTCATTTATTATAAATATGAATTACAAGTTCAGTGATTATTTTTAGAATCTAAGTAAAAGGCGACAAAACTTAGAGTAATTAAAAAAGTATCACTGAAAGTGCAGAACAGTCAAAATAATCTTTAAATGAAAATGGTTAGAGGAGCGCATTACTTTCAAGACTTACTAAAAACTACAGCAATCAAGACAGCCTGGTATTGACATAAGAATAGACATATAGATCAAAGTAACCGAATACAGTCCTGAAATAGATCCACACTTATACATGAACTATTTCCTGACAAAGACAAAGACAACCCAAGGGTGGGAGGGGAAATCACACCTTATGTGCTCTTTAGTGTCTGACTTCTTCTGCAGAACATGATGCTTTTCAAATTCATCGATTCTGTTGCCTTATCCATAGTTTGTCTTTCATTGCTAAGGAGTATTCTGTCCTACAAACATACTGCATGTTCGTGTTGATGGATGTTTGTGCTGCTTCCAATTTGGAGCTGCTATGAATAAAATGGTGATGAACATTCTGGTAAAGGTCTCTTTGCAGACATGTGTTTTATTTCTCTTGGGTAAATACTGAGAAATGGAAATGCTGAATTATAGGTCAGGTACATGTTTACTTTCATAAGCAACTGCCAAAGTGATTATACCATTTTACCCTCCCACTAGCAACAGGAGACTTCTTGCTTCACATCCTCACTGACACTCAGTAGGGTTTGTATTTTAAATTTTAGCCCCATTTAATATTGTGTATTGGCACTATGTTGTGGTTTCAGTTTGTTTCTCTCATGATTAATTATGTTGAGTACCGTGTCCCTATGGAATGGCCATCTGTACACTTCCCTTTGTGGAGGGTCTATTTAAATCATGTGTCCAGTTTTCTGTATTGCAAACAAAGATATTCTCCAAATTCTCCCCTTAAAAACTTTACAGTAAAAAAAGGTCTACGGTTCATATGAAATTAATTTTTATGTATGATTAGCGGTAGGGAGGTTTTTGTTCTAATACAGATGATGAAACTAAATCCTGAAATTGCTTTTACAATCCTTTTTTTTTTTTTTTTTGAGACAGGGTCTTGCTCTGTGGTCCCAGCTGGGCTGCAGTGGTGCAATCATGATTCATTGCAGCCTCAAATTCCCAGGCTCCAGTGATGACCCCGCCTCCCGAGTAACTGGGACTACAGCTGCCTGCCACCATGCCTAATTTTTGTATTTTTTGTAGAACAGGGTTTCAACATGTTGCCTAGGCTGGTCTCCAACTAATGAGCTCAAGCAATTCTCCCACCTTGGTGTCCCAAAGTGCCGTGATTACAGGCATGAGCCTGTAACAGAGCCCAGCCCGTTATATAATCTTCTACAGATAATCTTTGTAACCATTGCCCGAAGAAGTTACAGAACATTTCTATCACTCCAAAACTTTCCCTTGTGCCTCTTCACTTTCCCACCTGTATCAGTCAAGCTCCTCCTGGGGCACAGAACTAGTAGGATGCATATACAGCGAGGAGTTGTGAGGGTTCCTGGGCAAGTTAAATCCATAGGGTAGGCATCAAGAGGTCAGGCTGGAACTCTGGTGTAGAAGCTAACTCACAATCCAGAAATGAGATTTCTTCTTCCTCAGGAAAACCTCAATTCTTTTTTGTGGGGGTGGGGAGGTTGGGACAGAGTTTTGCTCTTGCGGCCAAGGCTGGAGTGCAATGGTGCTATCTCATTTCACTGCAACCTCCACCTCCTGGGTTCAAGCAAGTCTCCTGCCTGGGGCTCCCGAGTAGCTGAGAGTACAGGCTCGTGCCCAGCTAATTTTGTTGTGTTCTTAGTAGAAATGGGGTTTCATCATGTTGGCAAGGCTAGTCTCGAACTCCTGACTTCAGGTGATTCACCAGTCTGGGCCTCTCAAAGTGCTGGGATTATAGGCATGAGCCACCATGCCCAGCCGGAAACCTCAATTCTTTTTAAAGCCTTTCAACTGACTGGAATGGCCGAATCAGATTGTAGAGGATAATCTCATTTATTTGAAGTTAACTGATTGTAGATGTTAATCACGTCTACAGAATACCTTTGTGGCAACACAGGATTTGAATAATCAGCTGAGACTATAGCTAATCAAGTTGATATAAAAACCATCACTCCCTTAATCCCCAGAATATCTAATGATTTTTGCCTGTTATTGGACTTCAAATAAATGGAATCATAGAATGTGTTTTCTTTAGTGTCTAGTTTTGTTCTGGAAAGTGCTATTACTTGACAAATTTCAAACTGCTGCAGAGAAAGGATTTACTTGAGGCGATATGACTTGAACTCTTGAAGCTTAAACCAGTACACTAATGTTCTTGGCTGGAAAATGAGATTCGAGTGCAATAAAAGAGAAAAATGTGCCCATTTGTAAAATTTGGAAACAAAGGTAGAAATAGGATTACAGAAGGAGCTCAAAATATAAATAATACATTTGATAAAAATGTGTAGCCAAAATTATAAAAATTGATACATAAATATATGACACATTTTACATTCAGTTGCATAACTTCTGTGCACACAATAAAAATTTAATGTACATTAAAAATAACATTTATAGTTCTGCCTAGTTTATACCAGACAGAATGTCAAATCCAAGACTGTCCAGTTCAAAATCAGACATCTGCTAATCTTGATAAGAAAGTTTATCAGTCAGGATCTAGCCAGGAATCAGAAACACACCAGTAATTCGAATAGGGATAATTTAACAAGATAAGTTACTAAGTGGCAAGAGGTGATGAGCAGCTAACAGAGTAACAGGTGAAAGAGAACTCAAGAATACAGGAATTGAAGCTGGAGTGCAAGTTCCACCAATCAGATCCATGTTCAGAGGATTTCAAATCTGAAGCAAGCTGCTTAGGCAAGGAGGCTCTGCATTTTGCTGCCAAAGGCTGACGCACAGGTGTCTGGCTTTTGGAAACATCCAGGGTGGCAGGAACAAGTTGCTGACACCAGAGTGGCACTACGAATAGTGTCAGTAGAAGCACAGTCTGGAGATGGGGCAGCCATCGTTTGCAAGAGGAAAAGGCCAAGAGAATCGGTAAAATGCAGGATACCTTGCTGTTGAGCTGCTTAACCGCGTGCCATTGTCTTATTCCTGCTGACTCTCTGGGAAGTTTCATGTTCCCAGACTTCTCTGATCTCCATTATCATCCCTACCCATATTTAATCTTTCTTATATTTGTCAGGTTTTTTTGTTTGTTTGTTTAAAACAGAATCGTCTTATTAGTTTTTCAAAGTACTAACTTTAGCTTCGTTAATTTTTCATATAGTACATTTGCTTTCTTATCTTTGATTTCTGTTCTTTGTTACCTGGCTGTTTCTACATTTTCTTTTCAATGGAGACAGGGGAGTCTCGCTCTGTCTCCCAGGCTGGAGTGCAGTGTTGCGATCTCGGTTCACTGCAACCTCCGCCTTCCGGATTCAAGCAATTCTCCTATCTCAGCCTCCAGAGTAGCTGGAATTGCAGCCGCCCGCCACCACACCCGGCTAGTTTTTTGTATTTTAGTAGAGACGGGATTTCACCGTGTTGCCCAGGCTGGTCTCGAACTCTTAAGCTCAAGGACTGCACCCGCCTCGGCCTCCCAATGTGCTGGGATTACCAGCATGAGCCAACGCACCCGGCCTGTTCTGTTTAATTTGCTATTCTTTTCTAGTTTCTTGCCACAAAAGCTTAGTTAAGTGATTTTCATCACTTCTTCCTTTCCAGCACAGGAATTTGAAGCAACAATGTTCCCTGTAAGCAACATCCCACTAGTATTACTATATTGTATTTTCATTACCATTCAGTTAGAATTATTTTCTACATTTTACTGTGATGTCTTCTTTAACACACGGGTCATGTAGAAGTATGTCGCTGCATTTCCAAACATTATGAATGTTCTGTTTCTCTTTCTGTTACTGATTCCCACTGTGATTCCAGTTGTCGGAGAACATCAGATGATTTCAGTCTTTACTATTTGTTGCAACTTGGTTTCTCCTTTTCGGAGAGTGACGGAAAATCAAGAAGTGCACAAACATATCTGAAAATGAGAACAAAATGCCGCTGGGTGGCGCGGGGCTGAGAGCAGAAATCCAGAACTGCTCACCGCGGTTCGCCCCACCTCCCGACGGCCCGAAGCCCCTTCCCGACGGCCCGAGCCCTCTTCCCGACGGCCCGAACCCCATTCCCGAAGGCCCGAAGGCCCGAATCCCCTTCCCGACAGCCCGAGCCCCCTTCCCGAAGGCCCGAACCCCTTCCCGAAGGCCCGAACCGCTTCCCGACGGCCCGAGCCCCCTTCCCGACGGCCCGAACCCCCTTCCCGAAGGCCCGAACCGCTTCCGGACGGCCCGAGCCCCCTTCCCTTGCAGAGGAAACTCAGGTCACCACCTGGGCCTTCAGAGGGGCGTCTGGAGCCGCCCACAGAAAGGGGAGGGCGAGCAGCTCCTTCCCGGTCTCGCCTCCTTTATAATCTGGCGGCGTCTTCTGGGAAAGAGGAGGCTCCAGAGTGGGGATCCCGCGGCCCGCAGGGACCGGGGAGGCACGGAGGTAGCCAGACATTTGAACCCCGGCGGCGGCGGGGTCAGACGCTCAACGACCCCCTCCCGCTCGCCCGCGCCCAGCCCGGCCACACCCTTCCCCGACACCGGCGAGCGCCCCCCAGGACGGGCGGCCCCCGGCGCCGCTCCCACCCGCCTCCCCGCGCAGGGGGCGTCCTGCCTGGGCCATTCCTCCTGCGAGACCCGTAGCGGGGACCGGGCGGGATCGGGAGAAGGAAATGGGCGCCTGGCTCCGGGATCGGGGGCCCAGAGGGTACCGGGCGGGGAGGGGAACAGGGAACGGGCTGGGGAGCTGGGGACGGCCCCGCGCGGGACGGACGGACGGACGGACGGACACGCCGGCCCGCGGCGGCCCCGGGACTCGCCGACCTGTGGGACCTCCACGCCGACCCGGGCCCGCCCCCGGGGGAGTCGCGGGTGTTCAAGGGTGGATGTCACGGTCGCCGCGGGCGAGGAGCGGGAGGCTGCGGCGCTGCTCCGAATCCGCGCTGCGCGGGACACGCTCCTCCGCCACCTGCACGGCGCCCCGCAGCGGCTCCGGCCGGGGATTCGCGGACCGAGCCTGTTCCCCCAGATGATTTTAAATCGTTCCATTTTCTCCTCTGCTGCCCTTTTCAGTATATCACATCTCTCTGATAGTCATAATTATTGTTTGGTAATGACACGACACTTGAGATTCGCTTCCTCTCTTGGATTTTTTTTCTTTAAGAATTCCACTTTTCACCCTTTTAGTTATGTGTATAAATAAACATTCATTTATTTCCATAATGTGTACATAGATATACGTAATTATTTTAATTTGGTTGGTGGTTGCCCTGCAGATTCAGCATCTATCCTCGACTTAGTACTTTCGCTTGAAGTCCCACTTCTAGTGTAGCTTCAAGAAGCGATCCCGAATCTTCACTCATTGAATCCGTTTATCACCCTACTGCCCTTTTCAGAAGTATTTCCATGTTTTACTTCTACACGTTTCCACCCTACTAGCTATTATTCTAATTGTTATTTTTTAAAAGTCGACGTTAATTCCGTGTGTATATGTATATGTCGTATCTATAACATTTTGTGCTCCTCTTCATTCCTGCCTACATTTCTGCACCCTCAACTATTTAAAAACATTCTTCACTTTGAAAAATTCCCTTTAGTATTTCTCATATTGCAGACCTACTGATGAATTCTCTAGGATTGTGGAACATAGATTTCCATAAATTGCTGGTTAGAAAACCTTGCCAAAAATAACCAAAAAATGAAACTAAAGGGAACGTTTTAGGCAATCTAGGAAACTATTGGAAACGAATTTTGAATTAATGGGAATTTGACCACTTATCACGTCACCCTGGTGTGGTCAACAATATTTCATCTGTATGCACAGATGTCAAACATATTGCTCACAGCTTCTCTTCATTGTAACTAAATTACTTTTTTCTAAGCCTCCATACCTTTAACTCTAATATAAATATTGACTTAGCTATCTTTGTAAAGTGATTGTAATGTAGCGCATGACTTGCAGCGAATACTCAATAAATATTTGCTGAATGGATGAACGTGAAAAGGGGTTTTTACAAATAACAATCACTAAATTGTGGGTCTAAAGATAAATATAAGCGTATGTCATCACTTGTCAGTTTCCCAAAGGCTATTTGAAAAGCAAGCATCCCTGATGAGCAGAGCAGCCAGCAGTCACCCACATGCTGAGTAACGGTGAAACACAGCATCAAACCAGATACTCTGGTGACACTGCAAAAGAAACTGCCAAGGACAACTACAGACATGCAGGTTTTTATCATTTTACATTATCACAAAAGTCACACTTTCGATTTTGATGAAAAATTATATTAATATTACGAATGTGGATGCCATTATAAATTGCAGATCATGCTTATGCAGATGAACAGGAACACCCTCATCTTACTAAAATCATAGATTTAAATCTATGGAGAACACATTTTATATTTGGAAAACTGGTCATTGTTAAAGCTACTCTTCATAAAAGGCAGGTGAATTATGTCAAGATACATTTTCTCTCACTAAACTAGGTAACTTTTCAAAATTCAGCCCAAGGACTCATGAGATCTGCCTTCTTTATGGTAAACAAATATGCAATGTGACTTCTGAGTATGGAAAGTCATTAAACACAGATGCATACTCATGTATTATTGTGTCACAGAAGAGTTTATAACCTCAGGTAGTTTTCCTTTTATTATGACTTTTTTCATTTGGTGCAAAAATAAGTTAGGAGTCAGATTTTTTTTTTCCTAAAAACATTAACATAAAATTAAACTTTTAAAGTTCCTATCAGGCCTGGCACAGTGGCTCATGCCTGTAATCCCAGCACTTTGGGAGGCTGAGGCAGGCGGATCAAGAGGTCAGGAGTTTGAGACCAGCCGGGCCAACATGGTGAAACCCTGTCTCTACTAAAAATACAAACATTAGCTGGGCATGGTGGTGCACGAAGATTTGGGATTTTCTTCTTGGATTATACCAAGTCTGCAAGTTTTACTGCTTGACCTGTCTTGATCTTATCAGGTGTCAAAAATAACTTCAGACAACCAGAACTTTTCCTTCTTTCTGCAGTTGTCTCCATAGTTTGTTGACTCAGACATCAAGTGGTTGCAGTCATCCAGGCAGGTCCCCAACAGTAACCAAAGTCACATATTCACAGGCAACAATAACTGCACCACAACTCCATGGAGACACCAGTGTTAAGAGAGCGTCGATTCCAGATATGTGAACAACTGTGAAAAACACGAGTCGTAGAATCAATTCAATACAGTTATTCTTTTCTCATCACAAACAGCTCTTCCCCATCCCTTACCCAAATGGGCTGAGAAGATACATAAATAAAACAATGCAACATATATATGTGGCCTACTTGTCTAAAATAGGGAATCATTTTCTAGGTGAGATGGCATAAGATCCTTTTTCTTCCCAACATAGTTGTAGACATCTGAATCCCTTATCCCTTATGGGGATGTTGGAAGAGATGGGGTAGGGGGTTGCTTTGGCTAGTGAGGGCTCCTGGGCTCAGCATGCTGGGGTGTCTTCTAACTGTAGTGTGGCGGATACTGCAATCAAAGTCAAGTGTAGAACCAGGAGCAGGTGATGGCAGGTTGGCTAGAAAAGGGAAATATATATATATATATGGCCAAAATAGGGAGAACAAAGCTATATAAAATATATATATGGCTTTGTTCATATATACATATAATAGCACATATATATAAAAAATAGCACATGTACATATATATGTGTGTGTGATTATATGCAATAGCATATATATATAATCATACATACACACACACACACATAATAGCTTTGTTCATATATCCTAGGATATAGAGAGGGCAATGGACAGAGGGGAGCTCAGGCCATCATTCCTAACTGAATCCTCCCAGTAACTACGTGAATGAGCTTAGCATTGGATCCAGCCCCACTTGAGCCTCAGTTGAGACCACAGCCCCAGCCTCCTGAGAGATATCATGGCAGAAACACCCAGATAAGTCCTGCTGGATTCCTGGGCCCCAGAAACAGGAAGAGCCAAATGTTTGTTGTTGTAAGCTGCTAAGATTGGGATAACGCTTTCCTACAGATATGGATCACTAACACAGGACCATCCAGAATCCACCCCTGCCTTCACCCTTGCTCCCCTCCTCTACTCACAAGCCCTCTCCAGCTACACGGGGCCTCTTTCTACCTCCTCTCTGGCAAAACTCACTTTTTCCTGGATTCTTTGGCCATTGATCCTTCCCTTGGCACACTGGACTCAGACTTTTACAGGGCTGGTCCCAATTATCCCTCTCAGCATAAATGCACCTCAATGAGGCTTTTTCAGACCCACCTCTCACCCTTGAAGTGAACTTCTTCTCCCCCTCTCATAGCAGTCTGCTTTATTTCAATATTATGCTCACACTTTTCTTCTGTCTTCATGGTTCTGTCCCTCCTCCTCCCTTCCAGACTGTGAGCTCCTGGAGGACAAGGACCATGTCATTCATTCACTGAGAGACCCAGACCATACTCAGCCCTAGAACAAGATAAGTGCTTGGGACCTAGTTACTGAATGAATAAATGAGAGGATCTCAAGCCCCTCGTCCCAACTTTCCTCCTTCTGACCAGCTCACAATATGGAGATGAATGCTCGTAACAGGAAGTGAGATCTGGTTGGTAGCAAGAAAATGGCCAGAGTGACCCCCGGGTAGCTCCTCTCTGGCTCTAGTTGCTCCAGCAGAGCACTGTGGCCAGAGCCCCCCTGGTGGCCAGTGCTAACCCTGCATCCAAGGCAGAAAAACCACCCAGCAAAACACCTTTGTTGAGTGACTTCAAGGCATCAGCTCTCTCAGGTCCCAGTGGGGCAAAGGAGAAACACCCATGAGATCCTGAGTCATTGATGGAAGCCTTAAAAAACTTTCTTGTCCCTTTACTGCCAGCACTGGTACTGGGGTTCAGTTCACTCATGGGGCCACCTCACCGCAGTCAGGGCACTGACTCTGCCTCCACTTCCAAATGAAGCTCCCGAAGCTCCAATAGATGGCCTTTGTCTTTGTTCGAGGATGACACATAAAATGTTCTGCCACATTCTTCTGTACCCTAAGTCTCAGTCCTCAACTCCCACACCTGTCTCTGCCTGCCAGCCCTTTACCTGATTATCTTCCCACAGCATCTCCCAGCCCAGACCTACCTGGCCCCAGGTATTTCCCAGAATCAGCCTCCTGCTTTGTCTTCTCTGCTTACTTTGGTCTCCATGATTGTCCTGATGTGTGTTACTTTACTCTGCGTCTCAGGGGACAGCTTTGACATTGCTTTGAGTCTGGTTGACTCCAGGGGAGGACATGACACAAGGATGTGTCCACCAGGAGGTGGGGGAGTCTCTGGGAGCCATTGAGGTGACTCCCACAACCTAGGCTGAGATGTGGCACTTGGGTCTGAATCTAAACGAACATTCAACCATTGCAAGCTTTATGGGGATGACAACCTCAGAAGTCAGAAGTCAGTCTGAATGACTGAGTCTCGCTCTGTCGCCCAGGCTGGAATGCAGTGGCATGATCTCAGCTCACTGCAACCTCCGCCTCCCAGGTTCCAGCAGTTCTCCTGCCTCAGCCTCCTGAGTAGCTGGGATTACAGCCATATGCCACCACGCCCGGCTAATTTTTGTATTATTAGTAAAGACAAGGTTTCACCATGTTGGTCAGGCTGGTCTTGAACTCCTGACCTCAGGTGGTCCACCATTTCGGCCTCACAAAGTGCTGGGACTACAGGCGTGAGCCACCGCACCCAATCTGATATTGCTTTTGGTAGCCCATTGGCTCTCCCTTTTCTGGCCAATCTTCCATCAACTGCTCTTGGTTCTGTGCACAGCCTTAATTGCATTGTCACCCACAACTCCAGGTAAGAAACCTTCCCAGCATGCTAACTCTGGGGCGCCCACACTAACCAAGGTAGCCCCTGTATGCCCTATCATCCCCACTTGGGATAGGGTTTTAGAGGTCTGCAAATGTGTAGGGAAGAAACAGGGTCTCATTCCATCTTAGCTAGAAAATGATTACAAATTCATTACAAATTTTAAAATGTGGTTTTGCTCTTCCTAAGCTGGCGCTCAGCAAGGAGAAGTCTGTGTTCAGTTCGAGTGCCAAGATCATGAAGCCCAACAGCGAGAATCCAGACAATTTCAAGTCCGGCATCTCCCAGGCTTTTCAAGAGCTGGAGATGAACTCAGACCTCAAGGCTCCTCTTAGGGAGCTATTACAGCAGCCAAGGAAATTGAAATTGGTGATGATGAGAAAGCTATCATAATCTTTGTTCCCATTCCTCAACTGAAATCTTTCCAGAAAATCCAAGTCTGGCTAGTACGTGAATTAGAGAAAAGTTCAGGAGGAAGCATATTGTCTTTATTGCTCAGAGAATTCTGCCTAAGCCAACTCAAAAAAGCGGTACAAAAAATAAGCAAAAGCATCCCAGGAGCCATACTCTGAAAGCCATGCATGACTCAATCCCCAAGGACTTGGTCTTCCCAAATGAAATTGTGGACAAGAGAAGCCACATGGAACTGGATGGCAACTGTCTCATAAAGGCTCATTTGGACAAAGCATAGCAAAACAATGTAGAACACAACGCTGAAACTTTTTCTGGTGTCTAAGAAACTTACAGGCAAGGATATAAATTTTGAATTCAAGTATAAACAAAAATGACTAAATAAAGTATATTCACAGTAAAAAAAAAAATGTGGCTTATCCTGCTTGAAGGAATAAGAAAAGTTGACGGCAAAAAATATAATCTGCAAAATTCTGGTACAAATGACAAAGAATCATTTCAACAATATGACCAGATAGATGCTTCTCTTTTATGTGTATGATTATCATTTAAAATATGGAATTTAAGGTCAAGCTAACTCTGCTTTTTAAGGACGGCTGGAATAAGGACATTCTGTTATTTGTTTGCTTTTTTTTTTTTGAGATGGATTCTCGCTTTTGTCGCCCAGGCTGAGGTGCAGTGGTGCAATCTTGGCTCACTGTACCCTCTGCCTCCTAGATTCAAATGATTCTCCTGTCTCAGCTTCTGGAGTAGTTGGGATTACAGGCATGAGCCACCATGCCCGGCTAATTTTTGTATTTTTAGGAGAGACAGGATTTCACCATGTTGGCCAGGCTGGTCTCGAATTCCTGACCTCAGGTGATCCGCCTGCCTCAACCTCCTAAAGTGCTGGGATTACAAATGTGAGCCACCACGCCAGGCTTGTTTGCTTTTTAAAATGCTTTTTAACCTGAAAGGAACCTTCAAAAGCAAGTGGTCAAATCCCCTTGCTTTTACCTTTCTCAGGTGAGGCAGCTCACCTGTCAGGTGAGGCAGGGAAAGGCGAGGGAGCTCACCTGTCTCAGGTGAGGCAGAGAAAGATGAGGCAGCTCACCTTTCTCAGGTGAGGCAGCTAAGGCCCAAAGAAAGGGTGTGTCTTCCCTAACATCACCAATCCCTTCACCTACCTTGCAAAAATGGACGCTATCTTATTCCTCTTCCTATTTTCAGCTTCCAAGCTGGTGCTTTTTATATACAGTTGTAGGCACTTTATTAATCTAATTTAGAAGAACTGGACTTTATTTAACACTTTTAACAATGACTTGAGATTTTCTTACTACTAGTTGTAAGTTCACCTTTGTTACTGGTGAACCACGGCAAAATGCAATTTCTTGAGCATAGTCATTTGAAATAAACAAGGCTCCTTTCCTGACACTAAGCAGAGAGGAATTATGCTGACAATTCTGATTAGCTTTCTGTATCCTCTCTGAGAAACAGCACTCTAAAACCATCTTAGCTGGGCTCAGAACAGCTCAGACTGTAATATTATTTACCAGTTAATTGGAGGCAGGAAGCTAGCTCTCCTGCCCAACAAACACACCAGCAGAGACTTCAGAAGACCTTCATCCATTGCCAGAATGGCTGAACCCAGACGCTCTCTACGGCTCTCTTTCCTCTCCATCAGCTCCAAGTATGAGATTTATGAATGTTGAAGAGATTCATAGTGCTGTTAAAAGGTGGGTCTTCCAGAATATTGGTTTCTATGGAACTAAAGCTTAATGACAGGACTCCATTTACAAAACAATAACTATATGGACAGAAAAACCCATTGATATGGTTGTAACTTAACGGTGTTGTTTTTGTTAAACACTTAATTTTAAAGTAAGATGGTCTAAAACAAGTATGTTTTTCTGAGAAATTAGCATGCTGATGAATTTTGCTTTTTCTCTGATGGTGCTCTAAAGGCATCTGTTCTAGAAGAAGAACAGAAATAAAAGATACCAACAAATCACCAAAAGGATTGTATGATAATTCTGAAAATTGCTATTATCCAATTCTGCTAGACTCTCTTAAAAAATGGAGTTAATAGTGGCGTTTCACAATTTCTAATTCTTGGGTTTAAAACTGAGAGGATTGTGTTCTTTCCTAGCTGTGTGCCTTGTGAAAGTATTGTTTATTACATGACATGAAAACACAGTTGTATTCAGAAAATTAGGATTATATCTCAAAAGACAAGTGAGTATCTTTCTTAACCAAAGTTATCTGCATCACCAAATGCAGAAAATAATTTGAGTCTCGGCTCTCCGTAAAATGGTCAAAAACTAGAACCATTCTAGACCATAGATGCCTTCAGCCGTTAGGGCTTAATCCTATCCTGGTGCCCCAGGTCAGGCTGATAGAAGTTTTTTGTTTTTTGTTTTCTTTTGTCTCATAAAGTTAGGAATAAAATTGGCTTGCAATTTACAATAAAACTTTTCTGATTATATTTCACGGGTGAAGAGTAGGTCTCTAAGTTTTCTTGGTAGCAATTTTAGGATTTTTCTCTAAGGGGAACATGATACACAGGAGCTTGTGGTGGGCAGCTCATGCTACCTTCAGGTTGTCTTCATGTCTGCTCAAGCCTTGCAGTCACTCATTCATCTAACACTAAGTTTCTATTTATTCCTCAGTCAAAAATGTAAGCCTCAGGCCAGGCATAATGGCTCATGCCTGAAATCCCAGCACTTTGGGAGGCTGAGTGCTTGAGCCCAGGACTTCAAGATCAGCCTGGGCAACATAGCGATACCCCCTTCTCTTACTATATTATAAACATAAAAATATTTTTAAAAATAACTCTGACTCCTGAAACCATTTAATGGATTTAACTTTACCGAAGGTAGATTTTTAACTTCATTTTAATAAAAGAAGAAGAAAAAATTTGGAGGCGTTAAGCAAACTATTTTTTGCTACTAAAGCATAAGCAGTCCTAGTACTTCTAGGTGTATAATTTCACCACTTAACAACTAAATATTATCTCCAAGATAGACATTTTTTAAAAAATCAGAATAGGACGGGCACGGTGGCTCACACCTGTAATCCCAGCACTTTGGGCAGCTGAGGTGGCTAGCGGATCATGAGGTCACGAGATGGAGACCATCCTAGCTAACATGGTGAAATCCCATCTCTACTAAAAAATACAAAAAATTAGCTGGGCATGGTGGCACATGCCTGCAGTCCCAGCTATTCAGGAGGCTGAGACAGGAGAATCGCTTGAACCCCGGAGGCAGAGGTTGCAATGAGCTGAGATCATACCACTGCACTTCAGCCTAGCCGAAAGAGGGAGACTTTGTCTCAAAAAAAAAATCAGAATACTAGAGCCCCAATTTTAAAAGCCTCATTGAAATATAATTTACATTTTATGTAATTCCCAATTTAAATAGTACTATTCGTTGGCTTTAGTGCATTTACAGTTATGCAACCAACACCATAATCCATTTTGGAGCATTTTTATCAACCCCAAAAGAATCCTCATACCTATTATCAGTTACTTCCCAACCTCTTATTCCTGGCCCTAGGCAAACGCTAAGCTATTTTCTGTCTCTCTGTATTTACTTGTTCTGGAGATATCCCATAGTGGAATTATACGGCATATCATCTTTGTGATTGACTTATTTCACTTGGCATAATATTTTCAAGATTTATCAATGTTACAACATGGATCAGTACTTCCTTTTTGTTTCTGAGTAGTATTCCATTGTATGGATATTGCCACATTCTATTTATTCACTCATCAGTTGATGGACAGTTCCATTATTTCTACTTGGCCATTATGAATAATGCTACTTTGAACATTTATGTCTAAGTTTTGATGTGAATGTCTGTTTTTATTTCTCTTGGGTGTCTCAGGGTGGAACTGCCCTTAGATATAGGGCAATTAACAACTAGCACCCTTGTGTTATAATTGCCCTATATCTAGGGCAATTAAATTGTCCTATATCCCAGGGCAATTAAGTTCTATACACCTAGAAGTACTAGGTCTGATTTTGCATTCGTACCAAAAAATTTGCATTAAGCCTCCAAATGTTATTTTTCTCTCATTAGAATGAATTTTTTCAATTTCACTGCCCTTAAATGTAGGGCAATTATAATACAGGGGTGTTATACGGTAATATAGGCTTAACATTTTGAAGAATGGTCAAATTATGTTCCAAAACAGTAGAACCCTATCAATGTGAAAGTTGAATTGCCAACAAGAGACTGACTTTGTGACAGAGTTCCCAGCAGAGCCATTCTACACCTATTTTAGCCCATCCAGATACATCTCATAAGGATTCAAAATTTTGCATCCTTACCATTTCTGAAATTACACGTTCTTAAGCAAAAGAGATAACACTTTCTCTCTTCTCTTGTGTACCTATAAATTCATCATATAAAATTAAATGCAAATTTAAAATGTAAATATGTCTACTTTTAAATCATGACAATTAAAAAGTGATTCCTTGTTATTTCAACTTTTTAAATTAAGTCAAAAGGTCATTCATTGGTGCACATTTTTAACATTTTTTCATGAAGTCTATTTTTTTTTATTTCTTGTGTCTTTAGTGTCATATTTAAAAAAATCACTGCCAAATCCAATGTTCTGAATCATTTGCCTATGTTTTTGTTTAAGAGTTTCATAGTATTATGTCTTACATCTGGGTCTTTGATACATTCGATACATATTTGAATACGGTGTTAGGTAAGGGTTTGGCTTCATTCTATTGCATATAGATGTATAATTTTCCCACAACCATTTGTTGACAAGATGGTCCTTTCTCCATTGAATGGTCTTGGCAACCTTGTCATAAATGATTTTGCTATGTATGTGAGGATTTATTTCTGAGCTCGCTAGTTTATTCCATTGGTCTATATGTCTGTCTTTAACACAGTTCCACACTGTGTTGTTTACTGTGGCTATGCAGTAAGTTTTGGAATCAGAAACTGTGAGTACTCCAGCTTTGTTCTTTTTCAAGATTGTTTTTGCTATTCCAGATCTCTTGAGATTGCGCAAAAATTTTTAAATGTGGGTTTTTTTTTTTTTAATTTCTGCAAACAATGTCATTGGGATTTTTATAGGGAATACATTGATCTATAGATCGCTTTGTGTGGTATTGACATGTTAACAATATTAAGTCCTCCAATCCATGAACATAGGATGACGTTTCATTCATTTCTGTCTTCATTCATTTCTTTCAGCAGTATTTTATAGTTTCATTATACTAGTCTGTCATCTTCTTGGTTAAATTCATTCCTAAGTAATTAATTACTTTTGATGCTATTATAAGTAGAATTGTTTTCATAATTTTCTTTTTTAATTGTTCATTATTAGTGCATAAAATGCACCTGATTTTTTATTTGTCACTTTGTATCCTATTTGCTGAATTCATTTGTTAGTTCTAACAACTTTGTGTGAAATCTTTAGGACTGTAATATCCAGTCATCTGCAAACAGAGATAATTTTACTTCTTCCTTTCTTATTCGAATGCCTTTTTTTTTTCTTGGATAGGTTCCCTGAATAGATCTCTGGAAGAGAGATCTATTCCAATCTATACTGTGTTGACTAGAATTGGGGAAAGTGAACAGCCTTGTCTTGTTCCCAATCCTAGAGAAAAACCTTTAGGTTTTCACCATTGAATGTGATGTTTGCTGGGATTCTTTTTCATATGTGGCTTTTATTATTCTGAGGTAATTTCCTTCTATTCCTAGTTTGTTAAATGTTATTACCATGAAAGGGTTTTGAATTTGTTAAATGCTTTTTCTGCATCCATTGAGATGATCATTTTTCCCTTCGTTCTGTTAATGTAGTGTATTACATTGATTGATAGTCATATGTTGAACCACCCTTGCATTCCAAGAATTAATTCCACTTGGTCATAGTGTATAATCTTTTTAGTATGCTGCTGATTTTGGTTTGTTAGTAGTTTTTTAATGTTTTTGCGTCAATGTACATAAGGGCTACTGGTCTCTAGTTTTGTTTTCTCATAGTGTCTTTGTCTGATTTTGGTATCAGGACAATGCTAGCATCATCTTTGATGAGTTAGGAGGTGCTCCCTTCTCTTCAAGTTTTTAGAAAAGTTTGGGAAAAATTGATGGTACTTCTTTAAATATTTGATAGAATTTACCAGTGAAACTATCAGGTCCAGAGCTTTTCTTAATTGGAAAATTTTTGATTATTGATTCATTCCACTTATAAGTTATATGTCTATTCAGATTTTCTATTCCTTCATAATTTAGTCTTGAAAATGAAGGAAATTCTGGTGGATGCTACAACAAGGATGAACCTTGAAGACTTTATAAATGAAATAAGCCAGTCACAAAAGACAACTACTCTATGATTACACTAATATGAGGTACTTAGCATAGTCAAAATCACAGAGGCAGAAAGTAGAATGGTGGTTACCAGATGCCAAGCTTAAGGGAATAATAAGGAGTTATTATTTAATGAGTGTAAGGTTTCAGTTTTACAAGATAAAAAGGGTTCTGGAGATGGATGGTGATGATGGTGACATATTATGAATGTATTTAATACTACTAAACTGTACACTTAAAAATGATTAACATGGTAAATTTTATGTTATATGTGTTTTGCCACAACTTTTTAATTTAAAAATAGATTAAAAGGACTTTTTAATTCTCAAACAAATCCAAAATGCTGCTATCTGTCCTGCCAATATTTTTGAGGGCACTTTGAAGTGATTGGTCTCCTCACACTGTCCAAAGCTGTCTGGTTAACCAAGCTAGTGATCCCCATTTTTTTCTCTGCCTTCTTCCTCTTAATTTCTTAAATATTTCCAGAGATACTTTGATGATCTCAACAAATATGTGAGGTTAAGATTTAGGATGTGAGCTTCTTATAAAGAATTTTAACAAAATTATTTGCTACTTAGGAATTAAGTATGTAAAATGTATGTTAATGTGTACTTTATTTGGCAATTTAAAAGTATTGTGGTGGACTCGATAAAGAAAAGTGGTACATACATGGAATATTATGCAGCCATAAAAAGGAACAAAATTATGTCCTTTGCAGTAACATGGATGGAGCTAGAGGTCTTTATTCTAAGTGAATTAATGCAGGAACAGAAAGCCAAATACTGCATGTTCTCATTTATAAGTGGGAGCCAAATATTGAGTACACATAGGCAAAAAAAAGGGAAAAATAGACCTAGGCCAACCTTGAGGGTGGAGGAAGGAGGGAGGATGAGGATTGAAAACCTATCAGGTACCATGCCCACTACCTGGGTGACAATATAATCTGTATACCAAACCCCTGGGAAACACACTTTACCCGTGTAACAAAACTGCACATATACACCCTGAACATAAAATAAAAGTTGGAAAAAAATTATGATAGAATGAATGTAGTGTAAAATTTACCATTTCCACCATTTTTAAGTATATGGACAGTGACATTAAGTGCAATCACACTGTTTTGCAAATAGCATCACAATCTTTTTCAGAACTTTTTATCATCCCAAAGTGAAATTCTGTGCCCATTAACAATTAACTCCCCATTCCCCACCATACCCAACCCTTGGTAAACTCTAGGCCACATTCTATCTATGATTTTTTTTTCTTTTTTTGAGACAGAGTCTTGCTCTGTCGCCAAGCTGGAATGCAGTGGCACAATCTCTGCTCACTGCAACCTCCGCTACCCGGGTTTAAGCAATTCTCCTGCCTCAGCCTCTCAAGTAGCTGGGATTACAGGTTCACACCACCATGGCCAGCTAATTTTTTGTATTTTAATAGAGACGGGGTTTCACCATGTTGGCCAGAATGGTCTTGTTCTCCTGACCTCATGACTGCCTGCCTTGGCCTCCCAAAGTGCTAGGATTACAGACGTAAGCCTCCACCTCAGCCTGAATTTTTTAATTCTGGGAATTCCATATAAGTGGAATCATGCAATATTTGCACTTTTGTATCTGGCTTATTTCATTAGCATAATGTTTCCAAGGTTATCCATGTGGTGGCATGTATCAGAGCCTCCTTCCTGTTTAACGATGAATAATATCCCATACGTGTATTGATGTGTACTTCCACAATGGGTAATTTATATATTCTTCCCTATGAACAATTAACTGAAAGGCAAGGCAAGTTACTCATAAAAGAGAGTAGAAATACAACATGAAATTCGCTCTAATTTAACCAACCTTCTAAGTAAAGTATGAAAAAGGTGAAGAGGAATTAGTGCATATTTGCTTCTCAAATATCAGTCATATGAAAAATATTCCACCAGGTAATCCAATAAAAATATTGGAAAGAAATTCCTCAACTGCCTGTTGGGAAAAACTAGAATAATCATCATGACGTCTATCCTATATTTATATATATATTAATATTCCTGAGCATAAATGAAAACTTTGTTTACTCAGGTTTGCCCCTTTTGTTTAACTCTGTTTATTTTGATGAACTATTTGATGGTAATAAAAAGCTCTGCATTTGGCTTATTTTCCATTTTATTTCATTGAACAGAATAGAGTATGTAGTTTCCCTTTAGTGTTAAGTGGTTTATGCTGTGCAGTATGTGACTCACTACGTAAGTCAAAGACTAAGGACATTTTGATTTGAAAAGAAACATCTGCTCACCTTAGTTTTAAAAAGATAGAAAGGAGATTAACTTCTCTTGAGGCAGATGAAGTGCTGCCTCCTGAGGAAGCTTGACAGCCTTAGTGCAGAATGTGGGTGATGGTTTCACATGAGACACGTGAATAAACTCTCCTCCAATACTCTTTTTCATTTGTGATAGTTTATTTCAATGAAAGGAAGGCTTTCCCCTGTTCTGTAATGAGTGACTTTTGGCTTGAATCAGCACATGAGATTTCTCCATTCATTAACTTGGTTTTCAATCTCAGACACTCAACTAAAAAAAAATGCATAAAAAGAAAATATCCTGACCAGTCACAGTGGCTCACGCCTGTAATCCCAGTACTTTAGGAGGTCGAGAAGCAGATTGCTTGAGGCTGGGAGTGTAAGACCAGCCTGGCTAACATGGTGAAACCCCTTCTCTATTAAAAACACAAAAATTAGCCAGACGTAGTGGCGCGCACCTGTAATCCCCGCTACTTGGGAGACTGAGGCAGGAGAATCGCTTGAACCCGGGAGGCAGAAGTTGCAGTGAGCCAAGCTTACGCCACTGCACTCCAGCCTGAGTGATAGAGCAAGACTCCAAGACTCTGTCTCCAAAAAAAAAAAAGAAAGAAAATGACCCTTTACTGTTTGAAATCAGGGTCTGAAGATGGTCAGTCCAAGTGTCCCACAGGCTAATTTTCTCATCTTTAGTGCATCCATAGAAATTTTGTTCCCTGAAGCACTTCTCAGTTCTGAAATGCAAAATGCTGGGGAGGAGAAATGAATTGAATATCAAGCTGTGGACAAGGTCTGTTAGTGGTGCGTGTGCTTTAAGGTGAGGAATCAAGTTGACCCGACACCGTTCCCAGAGACTGAGTCATCATAGGTCTCTGCTTCAAATACTGTCCTCTCCCTGCCCACATCATCCCAGTTATTACTCACTAATCCATGAGAATGTCTGGGCAACTTCGGGAGTACCTCCACTACCGACCTTCATGTACCTTATTTTGTTCATTCTTTAGCTAATAAGAAAACGGAAGGGAGAAATCATGTCATCCTCCTCACCCAACGGCGTTGTAGTTAGACTGCAGCTGGACACAAATCCTGGTCTCACCACTCACTACAACTTCATGTATGCTACCTACCTCTCTTGCCTCAGGTTCCATATAAAGCAGAGACAATAACGGCTTTGCAAAAGCAATTGCAACAAAAGCGAAAATCAACAAATGGGATCTAATTAAACTAAAGCGCTTCTGCACAGCAAAAAGCTATCAGAAGAGTGAACATTCAACCTACAGAATGGGAGGAAATTTTTGCAATCTACCCATCTGATAAAGGTCTAATATCTAGCATCTATAAGGAACTTAAACAAATTTACAAGAAAAAATAACAACCCCATTAGAAAGTGGGCAAAGGACATAAACAGACACTTCTCAAGAAGACATACATGTGGCCAAGAGTCATGTGAAAAAAAGTTCAACATCAGTGATCATTAGAGAAATGCAAATCAACCACAATGAGATGCCATCTCACACTGGTCAGAATGCTTATTATTAAAAAGCCAAAAATAACACATGCTGGCAAGGAAATGGCATTGTAGAGAAAATGGCAAGCTTATCCACTGTCAGAGTGTACATTAGTTCAACTGTTGTGGAAGACAGTGTAGCAGTTCCTTAAAGATCTAAAGACAGAAATACCATTAGACCCAGTAATTCCATTCCTGGGTATACATCCAAAGGAATATAAACGATTCTATTATAAAGATATATGCACATGTGTGTTTAAGATTTGCTACTTATTCACAATAACAAAGATATGGAATCAACTTAAATGTCTATCAGTGATCGACTAGATAAAGAAAAAATGGTACACATACATGGAATACTATGCAGCCATAAAAAAGAATGAGATCATATCTTTTGTAGAGACACGAATGGTGCTGAAGACCATTATCCTTAGCAAATTAACACAGGAACAGAAAACCAGACATGGCATGTTCTCACTTATAAGTGGGAGCTAAACGATGAGAACATATGGACACATTGAGGGGAACAACACACACTGGGGCCTGTTGGAGGGTGGCAGGTGGGAGGAGGGAGAGGATCAAGAAAAATAGCTAATGGATACTAGGCTTAATACCGAGGGGATGAAATTAACAAACCTCCATGACACACGTTTACTTATGTTACAAAGCCGCACATTCTGCACATGTACCCGTGAACTTAAAAGTTACAAAAATTTAAAAAATAGATAATAATGGCTTTGAAGATTAAATAGCAATCCATGTAAAGCTATAATCATCGTGAATATATATAGTAAATTGTAAGTTAGGGTTCTTTTAAGTCACTAATTACAAGCTCTAGGACGCAGGCATTCTTCATTATATATTCACTAGTATAGGCCACTGTCTAGCAGCTAGAAGTGTGTCTGGTACATGGCAGAGGGTCAGCGGTGGTGCTGAGTGAGTCAGTGAATAAATGCTTAAAATTTTATCCCAAATCACTTGGATACTACTGTATGCATAGTAGGAACATAAAAGGTTTTGTACTAAATTCAGGCTTCTTTATTTCTTTCTATGTCTCTAACCAAAGTTACTTACGTTGTATTCAGATTTGGAAAAATATCAAAAAGAGGTGCTATTTACTTAGAAACTTTTAAGTGACTTCATCTACCAGATGTCACAAAGACTTAGAAGTAAAAAAATATCTAGACTTATAACTATGTTAAGAAAAGTATTATAACATTCTTTATGAAACCGGATTTAAAAAAATACTTGTTCCTATCATAGAAACTTCTATGAAGAGAGTAGAAAGATGACAAAACCTAATATTTTAAATGTAACTCAAGAAATTATTTACCGATTGATACTAACATAGCCTCCATGCTTAAATTAGAAGTCAAATGAAAACTCAAGAAAAGAAAAATAAATTAAAACCATTTGTGTGATAAGTTTGTCAAAACCCCTAAAATTAAGAATGGGAAGAATGGCTGATGGCAGTATTGTTGGTTCTCCCAGAACCCTCCACTGTCAGCTTAATGACCTGTCTCTATAACATCAAATATAGTTCACTCTGGTTCTTTAATGATAACTTCATATATATATATAATGTAAATTATTGTTAACCCTGAGATCTTCATAAATACCTGTAAATGATAGACTAGATAAAGGAAGTGTGGTACATGTATGTGGAATACTATGCAGCTATAAAAAAGAATGAGATCATGTCCTTTGTAGGAACACGAATGGAGCTGGAGGCCATTATCACTTTTGCTTTGGGGAAATTTGGGCTAGAACTGAATACAAAGACAGTTCTGCACATTTCATTCATTGTATTCAAGTCATGATAAACAAACAACTTGTGAAAATGAATTAAATTTTCCCATGCTGGATATGAAATGGAAAGCCAATGTGAAACATACAAACAGGGCAACACTCATTTGCAGGGTTTGTCCCTGTCTGAAAGGATTTGGAGAATCCTACTGCAGGGCTTATTTGCAGTTTTGAAGTCTGAAGACTCTGAAGTTGGTGTGCATGATTTCCTTACCAGCTGAGAAACTGACCCACATGCTGAGGGCACTGTGTCCCACTCAGCCCAGGATTGCCATTGCTGTTTCCTGTTTCTCTTGTGTGCATAATCACTGCTCTGAAGTGCCAGAGTGGCTTTAAGAGTTGGGCATCGAGGTGGTGTCAGGATGTATACCTCATGAATGCCTCACGATGGAACTTTACACATTATGCACATTGGAAAAACTTTAAAAGATGGAGCCATGGGAATCAAAAAAGTGAATATACGGCTGGGCACGGTGGCTCATGCCTGTAATCCCAGCACTTTGAGAGGCCGAGGCAGGTGGATCACAAGGTCAGGAGTTCAAGACCAGTCTGGCCAACATAGTGAAATCCCGTCTCTACTAAAAATACAAAAAAATTAGCTGGGTGTGGTGATGTGCACCTGTAATCCCAGCTACTCGGGAGGCTGAGGCAGGAGAATTGTGTAATCGCATGAACCTGGGAGGCAGAGGTTGCACTGAGCCAAGATCGTGCCATTGCACCCCAGCCCAGATGACACTGGGAGACTCCATCTCAAAAAAAAAAAAAAAAAAGTGAATGGAGAGCAAAAACCCTGGTTCCTAAGAAGATGTGAGCTCGAGAGTAAGTCTGCAGGCACCAGCTAAGTAGGAAAAGTTGGGTATGCCTATAACACACAAAGTTGGAAAGGAGGAAACCCACCTGACGATAGTCCTCCCCCATGTAAGGAGCAGTCATCCTAATGCCAAAGCCCTGGAGGATGTGACACCCAGGGCAGGACAGCAACCACATCAATTTCTAAAGGTCTTGAAACTTTAAATGTTGAGGGCACAGTCTCTGACCCTGGCCATATATGATGGATGGATTCCGTTTGGTTCCAGGAAAGTTCATTTCCGAGAGGCAGAGACCAGAGAGAGAAAGCAGGGGCCAGCCCACTGGAGAAGAGCAGCAGGAGCCAGGCTCGGGGCTTAGACCCCTGCCATATCAGCAGACAGCAAGGACATCTTCTAGGATTAGACAAGCCTCAGATATAAACCAGGAACCAGGCAAGAAACTCAACCATATGGACACAGACCATAGGTTCATAGAGGGGCCTGCAGCTCCCTGGGCAATGGGTAGCAGTACTAGGCATCGAACCCCAAGCCAGACACCTGCTGTCAGAGCTAAGGGACTTGTGGACACCAGGCTTCATTCTCACCAGCTCAGGGACTGGGCAGGACCACGCCTGCAGCAGGTCGGGGGTAGGGCAGGCAGAGGCTGAAGGAAGTCTTAGAATCTGTGTTATTTCTCTATCAATGACTCAGAAAGAGTCCCTCCATTTTTCACAGATATTTTACATCCTAAGATGGCAGGAAGGGGACCCTGCATCAATTTTACTCCTGTGGATCTTGGATCATTGTTTGTTTCTTGGCAAGTGACTGAGCCCTATTTAGCTCTGTTCTGAGACAACTAATTAGAGTAGGATAGTCAACAAAGCACAGAAAATATCAACAACCGTCAACAAGTCTACCCAGAAATCTCGAGTTGAGTTTTTTGTTGTTTTTTTCTTTGTTATAATTGTTTTTGTGTTTATTGTGTTCTTTAGTGTACAGATTTTTGCTTGTACATAGGGTTTTAAATGGCAGGATCACCAGGCCACAGCATGGCAGCTTTGTGGTTAGAATGAAATGTAGTTCACACCACCCCACAGCTGCTCCCTTGTCAGACATTCTTTTTTTTTCTGTAATGCATTGTGTCTCCAAGAGGCTGAGTTTAAATAACAATACTTCTGAATAACTTAATAAAGTAACCCCTATTCTTTGAGTACCTACTATGCTATCAGGCATTTTATTTAGTACATAGATATCATACCTCTATTTTACAGACAAGAACACAGAGACTCAGAGGGTAAGGAAATTTACATGGATCATAAAGCTAGTGAGTAGTTGAGCTAGAATTAGAAGCAGGTGTATTTGGGGCTTCTGGAAAAATAACTTCCCAGATTAAGCAATTGTCAGCCATGTTAATCTACCTCTGGCTTGAACTGGGACAAGCTAATGCACTTTAGGACAGTGAGTAAGTGCATGTCAGCGGGAGGCAGGGCAGGAGGACAGAGGTGGCAGAGACAGCCTTTCCCAGCAGTGGAAAGGCCACGCACCTCAGTCTTTAAAGGCAACAGCACTGAATTCACTGTCATCTGCATTAAAGTTGGGATTTCACCGTTTTGTGTTTTGTGACCTTGCCAAAGTCACTTATTTTTCTCCTATTCTAGATCAACCAGAGGAATTTGTTACAGATCATTTTTGGGTTAACAAGGGCTAAAAATCAGATTCCAGAGCAAAAGCCTGGGGGAAAGGTTCTGGACACCAAGGCTACCAGAGCAGGCTGTGAAAAGAATGAAGTAACATGAGCCCACTCAGACAGAGCTGGAGGAAGGGCTCTGGGCTCAGCAACGTCAAGACAGCCAAGCAGGAAGCAAAGGCCGAGGAGGTACCGGAGATCTGACGTCTGCATCGATCAGTGGATGGAATTAACAGACCAGAGTGAAAGCCTGAGACCTAGTGGTGATGAATCCCACCCTTAGAGGACTGAGGGTGGCCTGGCTGCCGTCCAGCTGGCCCATTCTGATGGGTCAGTGCTCAGGACTGATCATTCAGTGCCCGTGCCCAGCAAGTTGAGGCCTGTGTCCAACTGCTCAGGGGACATGTTGAGTATCGTCCCTGACTGGTATGGCTGCGAATTCAAGCTGGGAGATATGTGATCATTAGAAGGCCCACTTCCAGCCAGGCACAGTGGCTCGCGCCTGTAATTCCAGCAGTTTGGGAGGCTGAGGTGGGAGGATCACAAGGTCAGAAGTTCGTGACCAGCCTGACCAACGTGGTGAAACCCTGTCTCTACTAAAAATACAAAAAATTAGCCGGGCATGGTGGCACATGCCTGTAATCCCAGCTACTCGGGGGGCTAAGGTAGGAGAGGCAAGAGAACCCAGAAGGTAGAGGTTGCAGTGAGCCAAGATAGTGCCATTGCACTCCAGCCTGGGCAAGAAGGGTGAGTGAAACTTTGTCTCAAAATAAATAACATAAAGTACGCCAGGAAAATTTGAAGAATTAGTGATTCTCTTTTCTACATGGAGCAAGACTTTAAAAGCTTTATGTTATGGGGGCATTGATTTTCAAAGTTCTGCCTTCAAGTTAAAAAATAATCCCTACACAAGTAGTATATTTTTATTGTAGAATTTTAAAAATAAAATAAAGCAAGAATAATCAAAGCACTAGAAACAATCCATAATTCTAAGAGATAATCTATATAAACATTTTTGTCTATATAGATTTCCCCTTTCATATCTATAATTCATCTGCTTGTCTATCTACCTACCTACCTACTTACCCCTTCAATCGTATATATGTGTGTCTGTGTCTGTGTGAGTGTGTATGTCAATGTGGATGCAAATTTCTGTTGCAAAATATAATTCTCCCCTCCACAGCTTCCCTCTAAACATAAGAAATAAGGTGAATAGGGGAAATATTAGGTGGGCCCAGTCTTATGGTCAGATGTGTGTGTCTGACTCAGAATATAAATTAGGCATTCATCTTCTAATGTATATACGTATATGATCAAAGAATGATCTCTGTGGAAAATGTGATTAGTCATGTTTGTATTCCTCTAGAATATTTACTCTTTCATTTGAAATTCTTTTAACTTGTGCTTGAACATTGCTTTTTACAGAACGTTTGCATGTCGAGTCTCTGAAAGACTCCACAGAAAAAGAGCCACCCCACTTCACATTTCTGGTCGGTAGGTGGCAGTGGTCACCATCCTACAGCTTTGAAATCCACTGAGGTCAGGTTTAAAAAAAAAAAAAAAAAAAAAAAAGCCTAGCTAGGCGTGGTGGTTCAGGGCCTATAATCCCAGCATTTGGGGAGGCCAAGCTGGGTGGGGGGATCACCTGGGATCAGGAGTTAGAGACCAGCCTGGCCAACATGCTGAAACCCCATCTCTACTAAAAATACAAAAATTAGCCAGGCGTAGTGGCGGGCACCTGTAATCCCAGCTACTTGGGAGGCTGAGGCAGGAGAATCGCTTGAACCTGGGATGCAGAGGTTGCAGTGAGCTGAGATCACGCCACTGCACTCCTGCCTGGGCGACAGAGCAAGACTCTCTCAAAAATAAACAAACAAAACAAAACAAAAAACCAAAGATGACAGCAGGAAATCTCTAAAACAATAAAACTGCTCATCATTTTGCAACAATATACTTACAAACTCATTACAGTAAGTTCTATGTATCCCACTCTTTTAGACTATTCCAGGTTCTTTTCCAGCTAAACGTTTAAAATTGGGTAAACAGTCCCATAATTCTGTACTCTCCTCTTGCATCGTTCTCCCATTTTCAGGAGCAAGAGCGTTCTGAAGGACATTTCTACCAATTTCTGCAATGTGCAGCAGGAATGTTGGATACTAACACCAAATATTGGAGCACATACTTCATGACACAGGTGGCGATTAATTTATTTTTCCTAGATACACAAGTTTCCATGTCCAAAACTGTCAGACATTGGCAAAACAAGCTTGAGCATGTTATTCTTATAACTTCAGGAAAAGGTGCTAATTGCTGGCTCACCTCCAAAGACACTGTACTTCAGTGAACGTTCCATGTATATTATATATATCAGCATATCCTCTATATATGTGCTTTCTCTATAAAGCATATATAGACCTATTTGTAATAAATAATACATACAGAATAAAAATGGAATTAAATGATAATTTTTTTTTGCTAAATAATATCATGAATAACCACCCAGAGTCAATGCAGACCATAATTCAGAGCTCAGTCAAAAAAAAAGTCACGAATATTTATCCCATTGATCAAAGTTTAAATTTTGAATACCTATAGCCCTTTTTCAGATTTGAATTATATTCTCGCTCTCTACCACAGATATGTCATGCTTTGCCAATTAGTATGAAGAGTGCTTTAGAAACAGGACTTATATTGTGCCTTCCATAGTCCTGATAGACTGATAGGTACATTAAATAGTAAAGCCTGAATTAAATTAGTGGTGAATTCAGTTTCTAGTTTACTACTATTCATACTTGTGTTACTAGTTCAGTGTTATTTTTTAAAGGAATCAAGAAGATATACAAGTTAGGGAGATGAATTTTACATAAAACAACACCCTAAAGCATTATAAACTCTATTTCCATTTTCACTCAAAATTTTAAGTGCAACAGTTAATTCTAGAACACACTGGGATTATGACCATGCTTCTTAATGGAAAGATGCTGAACTGTAACCTGTCCCTGAATTTAACAATAAAATTTAAAGTAAACCTAAAAGAAGTTAGCTCTGATAAATGCAACATATACTACCTTTCATATCAATGGGAACATCAATTAGAGAACATCAATTACACCATAGGCCCAGCCTGATGTAACTTTCAAAATCTGAAAATTCCTTGATATGATATTTAGGATTCACAATAAACAAAAATTAGTCTCACAATATTATTCTTCATATTTAAAAAGCATGTGGTTAATATCAATTAGTAATTTATATATAAGTAAGACTGTGAATACTAACAACTATAAAGGTATTGCATTTTCTTTTTTTTGAATTATTTTTATTACTATACTTTAAGTTCTGGGGTACATGTGCAGATCTTGCAGGATTGTTACATAGATATACACATGCCATGGTGGTTTGCTGCCTCTATCCCCCTGTCACCTATATTAGGTATTTAACCTAATGTTATCCCTCCCCAACCTCCCCACTCCCTGCTATCGCTCCCCTAACCCCTCATCCCCAACACACCCCAGTGTGTGATGTTCCCCTCCCTGTGTCCATGTGTTCTCCTTGTTCAACATCCAACTATAAGTGAGAACATGTGGTGTTTGGTCTTCTGTTCTTGTGTCAGTTTGCTGAGAATGATAGTTTCCAGATTCATCCGTGTCCCTGCAAATGACATGAACTCATCCTTTTTTATGGCTGCATAGTATTCCATGGTATATATATGCCACATTTTCTTTATCCAGTCTATCCTTGATGGATATTTGGGTTGGTTCCAAGTCTTTGCTATTGTAAACAGTGTCACAATAAACATACATGTGCATATGTCTTTATAATAGGATGATTTATAATCCTTTAGGTAAATACCCAGTATTGGGATTGCTGGGTCAAATGGTATTTCTATTTCTAGATTCTTGAGGAATTGCCACACTGTCTTCCACAATGTTGCACTAATTTACACTTCCACCAGCAATGTAAAAGCATTCCTAATTCTCCACATTCTCTCCAGCATCTGTTGTCTCCAGATATTTTAATGATGACGTGAGATAGTATCTCAATGTGGTTTTGATTTGCATTTCTCTAAAGACCAGTGATGATGAGCATTTTTTCTTATGTTTGTTGGCCACATAAGTGTCTTCTTTTGAAAAGTACCTGTTCATATCCTTCACCCAATTTTTGATGGGGTTGTTTGTTTTTCTCTTGTAAATTTGTTTTAGTTCTTTGTAGATTCTGGATATTAGCCCTTTGTCAGTTGAGTAGGTAGATTGCAAAAATTTTTTTCCATTCTGTTGGTTGCCGGTTCATTCTACTGATTGTTTCTTTTGCTTTGCAAAGGCTCTTAAGTTTAATTCGATCCCATTTTTCTATTTTGGCTTTTGTTGTCATTGCTTTTGGTGTTTTAGTCATGAAGTCCTTGCCTATGCCTATGTCCTGAATGGTATTGCCTAGATTTTCTTCTAGGGTTATTATGGTGTTAGGTCTTATGTTTAAATCTTTAATCCATCTGGAGTTAATTTTTGTATAAGGTGTAAGGAATCGGTCCAGTTTCAGCTTTCTGCACATGGTTAGCCAGTTTTCCCAACACCATTTATTAAACAGGGAATCCTTTCCCCATTGCTTGTTTTGGTCAGGTTTGTCAAAGATTAGATGGTTGTAGGCGTGTGGCATTACTTCCAAGGTCTGAAACAGAGGGGCCTGACTGCTGGAAGGAAAACTAAAAAACAGAAAGAAATAGCCTTAACATCAACAAAAAGGACGTCCACTCAGAGACCCCATCTGAAAGTCACCAACTTCAAAGACCACAGGTAGATAAATCCACAAAGATGGGAAGAAACCAGTGCAAAAAGTATGGAAACACCAAAAACCAGAATGCCTCTCCTCCAAGGAATCACAACTCCTCACCACAAAGGGAACAAAATTAGATGGAGAATGAGTTTGACAAATTGACAGAAGCAAGCTTCAGAAGGTGGGTAATAACAAAGTTCTCCGAACTAAAGGAACATGTTCTAACCCAATGCAAAGAAACTAAGAACCTTGAAAAAAGGTTAGACGAAGTGCTAACTAGAATAACCAGCTTAGAGAAGAACATAAACAACTTGATGGAGCTGAAAAACATAGGATGAGAACTTTGCGAAGCGTGCACAAGATTCAATAGCCGAATCAATCAAGCAGAAGAAAGGATATCAGAGACTGAAGATCAAGTCAATGAAATAAAACAAGAAGGCAAGATTAGAGAAAAAAGAGTGAAAAGAATTGAACAAAGCCTCCAAGAAATATAGGATTATATGAAAAGACCTAATCTACATTTGATTGATGTACCTGGATATGCCGGGGAAAATGAATCCAAGCTGGAAAATACTCTTCAGGATATTATCCAGGAGAACTTCCCCAACCTAGCAAGGCAGGCTAACATTCAAATCCAGGAAATACAGAGAACACCACAAAGATATTCCTCAAGAAAATCAACCCCAAGGCACATAATCGTCAGATTCACCAGGGTTGAAATGAAGGAAGAAATGCTAAGGGCAGCCAGAGAGAAAGGTCGGGTTACCCACAAAGGGAAGCCCATCAGACTCACAGTGGATCTCTTGGCAGAAACCCTACAAGCCAGAAGAGAGTGGGGGCCAATATTCAACATCCTTAAAGAAAAGAACTTTTAACCCAGAATTTCATATCCAGCCAAACTAAGCTTCATAAGTGAAGGAGAACTAAAATCCTTTACAGACAAGCAATTGCTGAGGTATTGCATTTTCTAATTCACCCTTCGGCAATGAGAATTAAATACATTTA
>CAUYLG010060598.1:0-31176 GCA_963573385.1 Cacajao melanocephalus
ATGCAAGATTGTTGCATAGGTACATACACGGCAATGTGGTTTGCTGCCTTCCTCCCCATCACCTATATCTGACATTTCTCCCCATGTTATCCCTCCGCAACTCCCCACCCCCTGCTGTCCCTCCCCTAGTTCCCCCTGACAGACCCCAGTGTGTGATGCTCCTCTCCCTGTGACTATGTGTTCTCATTGTTTAACACCTGCCTATGAGTGAGAACATGTGGTGTTTGATTTTCTGTTCTTGTGTCCACACTACTTTTTGATTGGCATTACATTGGGCACCAATGCTTCTCTAAGGTAGCTTGGAATGTTCTAATCTATGTTACAAGATTACAGAAACAAACTTCTCTGGCCAGAATTACTCCAAACGTATTCACCAGTTCCCTGTGTTCCTCTCACTACATCCCAGTTCTAGCTGAGAGTGGGGAGAAAGAATATGTGTCTGAAATCCTGTCATTCCTCTGTCTCCTTCTCCCGAGTCTTTGAGAAACCAATGGACAACATATTTTGTCTGATGTTTTTATTCTCATACTTTGGGTCCCTTAAGACAGAAGTAAACTTGTTTATAAAGAAGAAATATATCTTAGGGCATATTTTGAAATATGGTCCTTGTTAAAATATATTTATTAAATTTGTTTTACAATTTTATTGTCCTTTCCCAGTAGAAGGTCCTTTATGAAAAGGTCTCATATTCCTTGTCCATTTCTATTTCCTCAGTACTAGTAAAGGTAGCCACATAGTAGGTTCTTAGAAACTTCAATAAGTGAATGAAAGAAAATGAAAAAGAAATTATGTAATAGTCTTGTGGCCTCTAAAATAGCTTCCATGGATCCTGGCTTTCCTTGTTTGTGGGCTTGGCCTACTGGCAGGCATCTATCAAACAGTGATAGAATCTCACTTCCAACACTGGATTACAAAAAGAATGAGAAAGACTGAGTTTCTCGCCTTCACTCTCCGTCTCTCTGCCCATCTGTTTCTCTTTCTCTCTTTCTCTCAGCTCTCACTCTGTCATGTTGTGAGTTACCTATTAAGAAGCCTATTGGCAAGGATCTGATGTCTCTGGCCAGTGAAGACCTGATACCTGTCAACAGCTACATAAGTGAGCTTTGAGGTATATTCTTCCCTAGTCTGAGCTTGAGATGTATGTCTTGGCTGGTACCTTGATTTCTGCCTGTGAGAGACTCATGCAGAGGACACAGCTAAGTTGTATTTTGATTCTGACCCACAGACTGTGAGATGATAAAACACTTGTTTTAAGCTACTATGTTTTGGAGTAATTTTAATATAGCAACAGATAACTAATGCAAATCTGAAGAACTTTAAGAATTTACAGATTAAGAAAAAATTACCTTAGGAATTCTTACGTTTTATATAGACTCCATTGGTCATATGTGTTAAATATTTGTGCTGATTGAGATAATAAGGATTTACTGTAAAGTAAGTGCTTATTGGTAATGTGATACATTATCCAATTCTTCTATGTAAATTGTATGCTTCTCTAAATGGTTTGCTGGATACTCTTGATGAGCAGTTGCCTTGTGTGCATGACTGTGATTAAAGGTAGTTCAGACATCTTTAGAAAAATGATTATAAACAGGGGCAAATAAAATTTCAAAGGTACATAGCAAAAAATATATCAATTGAGTGATTGATGGCCAAAAGCCCATGCCACAAATGGCAGGAAATAACTCTATGGTGCGTACCTTTAGGGTATCTCAAAGGACCAGCTGAGGCCTAACTCTGCTACTTGATTTGTCCTCTGGAAGGAGGCCAGGCAATGGCCGTTTCAGTCCAAGAATAACTCACGCCACATCATCTCAGGAAATTGTCTTCAGAAACCTGTGTGGTTCTATTTTTAAGAAGAAGGTCTCATCTCTATGATTGGGGGTTGTGAGAAGGAAGCAGGGAGCTTACATGTTTTATGTATTGGCTGACATATGCCAAATAATAGTGCTCTGCTTTAAGAACTTCTGTAATTTATCCCCACTGTGGGGAGGAAAATATAAATGATGGTGGATACAGAGAAAAGTAACTTACTTGTTTGAGGGTTAGAATTAATCTGGAAAGCATTTATAGTTCAGTTTCTGTAACTGTAATGTAGCAGTTAGAAATGTTGGCTCTTCATTAGTGGGCCAGAAAGGGGACCAGATGAATGGTGCTGATTCTCATCTAATCAGACCTTCAAATAAGAATCTCCAAGCAAATATGGAGACATTATTAACTCACTTTTGGGCCGGAGAATTAAGATGGGGAAATGACTGATAAGATCTATATGGTGCACCTACGTCTAATCCAACTAACTAGAATTCAGAATAGGGGTCAGTATCTGCCTATTAGGAAGCTGGACTGATGTCAGGAAACTAAGTCCACCTGTATTATCATAGGACATGATTGTACAGTTAGCAAGAAAGAGTTGCTGATGGTGCATAGGCGGCTGGATACCGCCCTTATATGAATCAATTTCACTATAGCACCCATTTAATAATTTCTAACACATTTTTGGGTTTGGTCAAGGCCAGCTTGGACTCTGTTGAGACACGTCCTACAAATATAAAGCCTGGTAACTGGAAAAAAAAATTGAGGAGAGAGACTTAGCACCTGACATTTTTTATCTTATATCTAAAAACTTCAACAACTTTTAAATCCATTTATACTATCTCCAAATGTACTTTGAAAGTGAGAAATAGTTCGATGTTCCCAGAACATCCTAACAACACAAATAAGTATTTATTGATGTCACTTTAAACTTTTTTATTGCCCAAGGATATAGTACCTAATCAAGCTAAATAAAATATCTGAAGCACGTTTGATTTAGTTTAGTAAGAACTAAAAAAATGAGATATCTAAATCCAACTCAGGAGTCATTTGAAGACTCTTAATACCTGAGTTGAATTTGGATATTACCAAAACTTTGTTTCTTAATTTTTTTTTCGTGCATCTTTTTCCCCCTCTGTCATTGCTCCTTGTGTTTTGAAACTGGATTTCACAAGTCTCTCATTCGGAATGGTCTCTGCCCAAAGACCGAAAGTCACTGCCATCCTGTGAAATGGTAAGCAGTAATGGCTGGTGTTAAAACAGTGTTTAATGATACTTGTTAAAGACAGAAAAGCAGTTTTATTCTAGAGGGGCTGATAGGTATAGGGGCCACTGCAATAGGGTCTCGTGGTAAGGGAAAGATTGGGCTTCACTCCAAATCCAATACGGACAAGTTTGGATTTATAACCAAGGAGCAGGGTGGGGGTCAATATATGAGAAATTACTAAGAGGATACATCGGGTGTAAGGGAGATTCTTGTTAAAGCTCTTCCTGGGCTTCCTTTACCATCACTATAGATTCTCTTGTTAATTTCTATGCTCCTCTTCCATTCTTTGGCTCTTGTTGTTTTAAAATCATTTTGAACAAGTTTGAGGGGCAAATGGCAATAGATGCAGAAATCTCACAAAATTTGAGTGCTGGACTGAGAACCAAAATTCACCATTTATAGTATTGTTTCTATGAGGGAGGAAATACATTCAAAATTCAAATAATAAATATACAAATCAATATTTGAAGGCAACTAAATTGTCTGAATTAATCTGTCCTTTATTAACTTCAATGATAGTCTTTTCAAACTGAAGAATCATGAATCCACTACTAAATATATATATAAATGTTATTTTTAGAAACTTAAAGTTATGAGCAAAAGTACTGTAGCTATGAGTATGAAAAGCAAAGGTTAATTCTGCTTTCATGTATCTATCAGAATCCTTTTGTACCTATTTTCAATTTTATAAATATAATCCTATTTATCACTTATTTAAAAATTAACATTTTCTTTTTTCTTAGCCTAAGACTGAATTTTTACATTTGAAGAGAGAACCCCTAATTTGCCAAAGTAAATATCTGCATTTATTATCTTAAGTATTTTCATAAACACTTAAAAAAAACTTTTTTTCTTTAAAATACAACTGAAGTGGGCTTTCTTTCCATCAGTATTTGTAAATCTCAAAAGGTACACCACGATTCTTGAATAGCTAATGTTCATTAAAATTGAGGCACTTGCTATTTCTACAGGAACTAGCACTCCTTACAATCAGCCTTACCAAAGGGTACTCTTTGCTGTTTAAAATATTAGGCTAGCTGAAAGCTGAGGGAGGGTGATACTGTTGCTGTTGTGTAAACATACCTATACCACTAAACTTCTAAATTTTTCTTTCTATTACATGGTTTTTAAATGTCTATTTAATCTATAGATTTGAAAAGCAAATTATTATTATTTTTTAACTGATTAGGGATCAACTGCATGTGAACAGTTCATGGGTTAATTCTGGATAACAGATGATGTCTATATAATTATATTTACTATATAAATAGTGATGAGTTAAATAAAGGGTATCTGGAAATATTTTCATTAACTAATCTATTAAATAAATAAAAGTCAACTTTCAAAAGTAGTCTCTAGAATCTGGGCAAAATGGCATGAGGAATATCAATTATTAATCATAATGTTAGATTTATATTTTGTTTTAGATGGAGAATAAAAAATGATAGAAACTAAATGATAGTTCAATAGCTGATACAGTGTAGTAAGTAGGTTTAAAAAGGCACGTTGATATTTTACTCACTGACCAGATTAATAAGGACTTTTGGTTATCATCTTACTGGTGTGTAGACATTAACCAATATTAAGCTGTATATACAATAATGGCTTGTAATAAAATCAGAGGGACAGGTTTTAATTAGTTATTAAATGTTTAATTCTTTAATCAACATTTTATGGTTAAACTGATATTTAAGGAAAAATGCCTTAGGCTTTTAAAATGAATATTATGTTTTTTTTTAAAAAACATAGGTATATATAAGATCATCAAATTAGAGAACTCAAATTTCTTAATAATCAAATTTGATTTTGTAATATGAAATTTATAGAGTATTTAGTAGCCACTTCATAAATATTTGTTGAATTAATGGATGATTTTAATATTGGTGGTCAATTATAGTAGTTGCTTTGGAGTGCAATACAATTTTCAGAATTGAAGAATTTATAATATTTCTGACCTCTAGATCTCGTCTCCCTATTCTTCCCCACCACCAACACAAACACTTTCAAATACAAGCAGGTAAACACTTGGCACCTGAACAATGTAAAGATGCTTTAAGGAGACATTCAGCTGATTGAAAACTGTTGTTTATCCAACTGATCCCCAAGGAGAGGACGTGGGGGGATATGTATTTGTCACTGAGTTTTCCTTAAATTTGGAGGAGGTGGTAGACAGGTATGAAAACAATGAAGGTAGACAGGTATGAATACAATTTCAAATGTATAGTAGGGCTCTTTCAGGGAAGAAAACAAGTTGTGTGTAAGGGAGGCAAATCAAATTAAGCTGACTTGAGTGGAAAGCCTGCTTTGTTGAGGAGTCATGAAAAACGCTGGTGAGGTAAGTAACTTAGTATTTTTAAGGTTTATTTTACTGTGAGGAAAGAAAAAATATGAAAGCTTCCAAAAGAAAATAAGCAATGTGTTTAAGTTAGCTGAGGCAGGAGTTGAATGCATTGTTGAATCTCTAGTGCCTAACAGCGTCTGTCACAAGGAGCACTCAATACTGGTGACCTGAGCTAAGCTGGTTACTCAGAGGAGTACTGCATAGTGAGTAAGAGCACAGATTCAGGAGCCTCGCTGACTTGATTTAAATTTAGTTCAGCCACTTAGTAGCTATGTGATCTTAGGCAATTTCCTCATTTATAGAAAGGAAGTAATAATATTGTCAAGATTAAATGAGTGAATATATGTAAGGTGCTTAAAGCTGTGCTGGCATAGTAAATGCTATATTAAGTTTTGTATGTCAGTTTTTCTTTTCTGCAAATTAAGGACTGTTTCTATAAAACTGTAAAGGACCTTAGGGAATAAATAGTAGGAGATCTCTTTTTTTTTTTTCCTTAGTGGATTTGTTTAAATGCTGATTGTAATTGGAGTTATCAAATGAGCTTAGTGATAAAATACAGGACCTAGTTCAGAGAAAAATATGGTAAATTATTCTGAAAACTTATTGTGCAAGTGGCCAAAAAGATCATGTGCCATTGACTTAAAGATGTCTTTATCAGATATTATAGTTTTATATAGAACTATCTATGTATATATGTGTGTGTACACACATGTATGTTATATATTGTTCAAGTATATCATTTCTAATTTTTAGTCACAAAATTTTATAAATGTAAGAACCAAGAGGTTGCTTAGCTAGATTAGTTCATTTTCCATGTAAGAAAATGGTCAGTGAAAGTAGCCAATATTTCAAGGACATGTAGTCATGAATCTAAATAAGCCCTGGGTCTTAGGACAATGTACTTTTTATTACAACGTGCTGTCATTCAATCACAGATCCTTTGTTTTTAGCTAACATGTAGTGCTCTCAAAGGAAAGTAGAACTTGTAAATATTATTTGTTTTAAGCTCCATAAATCTTCCTTTCTAATGTCTTAAAAAATAATAATTTTCTTAGTTATATAAAAATTATAAATGTATTATACAGTATTCAAGCAGTATAGAAAAGTACCAAAGAAGTTTATTCAATCAGCTGAAACCCTATAATCCAAAATAGTAATCATTAGTAGAAAATTAATATCTCATTTATTAATTATGGTTTTTGTTGTAATTGCTGTTGGCATTTTTGTCATGAAGTCTTTGCCTATGCGTATGTCCTGAATGGTATTGCCTAGGTTTTCTTCTAGGGTTTCTATGGTTTTGGGTTTTGCATTTAAGTCTTTAATCCCTCTTGAGTTAATTTTTGTATAAGGTATAAGGAAGGGGTCCAGTTTCATTTTTCTGCATATGGCTAGCCAGTTTTTCTGGTGCCAGTTACTGAATAGGAAATCCTTTCCCTATTGCTTGTTTTTGTCAGGTTTGTAGAAGATCAGATGGTTGTGGATGTGTGGTGTTACTTCTGAGGTCTCTGTTCTGTTCCATTGATCTATATGTCTGTTTAAGCACCAGGACTACGTTGTTTTGGTTACTGTGGCCTTTTAGCATCCTTCCAGACACCTTTCTGAAGATAAATACAGATAGAAAACCAGATAGCAAGATAAATAGACACTGTTTTATATAAATGCTATAGTATTTCTATATATTAGCATATAGTTAATCTGTATTTAAAAATTGTTAAATATATTTAAACTTAATTTGCATTTAATTTGAAAAATCAGCTAGTTCAAAATGAAGGGAATTATTGAATTATAGTCTATCTTCTCAAAAGTTGATGTCTTAAGTTTGATTTTTGTCTTGCTTTACTGAAATTTGTTATTATATTATTGGAGATTCTTGGTTGCAAACATAGAAACTAAATTAACTGGGTAACATGAGAGAATGAATTTATCCTAAATGTATTGAGTAATTCAGAGAATTTACAGAATGACTGGAGAACTTGGCTCAGTCAGGAATCAACAGTGGCCAGGCATTGACAAGATGCTGCTGTGTGATCAGTGTCCTCCATAACCATTTCCCAGGTAGATACTTGCCACTGCTTGGATCATTGACATGATTGGATACACATTGCAATAATGATGTACTTTGATACCCCTGCGTATTCATTTCCATGCTTCTGGAAAGTTATTTCCATGTAACAATATACTCTTCTTCTACTCCAAAGTTCATTCAAATACCTAGATATTCCGATTACATACATTACACTCAACAGTCTTAGTTGTGAATGGGAGAATCTTGGCTATTCTTGTTGCACATGTCCATGGTCCAGCTGTCAGGGGATGAGTAAAGGAAACAATTAATATTCTCTATATTCTGCAGATAAGAGTCACCTATCTAGGATTTCTTTAAAATGGGAAGTGGGTTTAGGTGTAAGACATACAGATTGACAATTATCTACCAAAATAGTAAAGTTGCTTTTTTTGAGCATTCAAAATTTTAGTATTTTCTTTTTTGAATGGGGATTACTCTTTGTTACATGAAACTCTTACTGTACTTTGAGTTGGCTATTTGTTAACTTCTTGATTTATATATGCCCTTCAGATTTTGAAGACATTACACCATTATCATTTGTCATCAGCATGATACTAGTTCTTTTATTGCAGCTTCTCTATTCAAGGTGACTTGTTTTTCACTAAGTATTCTTTATCCTTGAACATCATAAAAGAATGAGAAAATGTTTTTCCTAGGGTATGATTAACAACACTTTTTTCTAGAACACAATATATCCTTTCAATCTGCAGATTTAAATTTTTCCCTTTCATTTGGGTAAATATTCTGTACTGGAGGTATGCACAGTCTTTGTTGACGGACCCTGTTTTTAAATGGAATTTAGTGAAATATCCTGTATCAGAGTTCAGTACACCAAATTGGACATTTACCTTAGACCCATGCTTTCCAAATTAACTTATCGTCAAAGTTCATCATGAAAAATGACAAGTCATAGTGATTTTTCCTTTTCTCTGTAGAGTTCTAGAAATTTTGTCAAAGCTAGGTTAAGGTATACAGCTTAGTTATTTTCCACTTGATTTTTCCCACTCTAGACTCACCTTGTTGTATTTATTTTCTCCTATTTTTGGATACATTATAGAACATTACCAGAATGTTGCCTTCCTCTAGTTCAGTTCCTGGGAGGTATGGGTAGGTTTAAAAGCCTATGCCTTCTGGGTTTTTTATCTTCTATTTTTTAAAAATTAGGTCAAGAAGTTTTTGTCTCTTTTCATATCTGGTACTTGAAGATATAATTTGAACATTTTTGTGTCTTACTCTTTGAATTCTATGAAGTGATTGAGAAAGAACATTTGTAATTTGTCTTCACAGTGCTATTTTTTTGCTAAGAAAGTAGATCTTCTCAAGAATTTGTGTGTGCATTCACTGTTATTACAGTTGTAAGTTAATTTTGCTTTATATTCAGTTTCAGTCTTCATAGATCTTGATGTAGTCAACAGTCAAGTCTTGAGCTTTCCATTATTTGTTAAAAAATTATGAAGTATGCACTTGAGTGTTGAAATTTTCTTTGGGCAGGATGTGCAGTAATTTTTTTTTTAAAAAAACATGATGTCATTCATTGCTTTCTATCTTAAATGATAATCCTTGTAGATTACATATTGTAATAATCTTTGTTGATACAGTTGTTCAAAGTTTCCTTTAAACAGAGTCTATTTAAATGATTTTAAAAAGATATTTGCTCTTCTTTTTATACTCTGAAAAATCCTTGATGTCTACTTTCTACTCCAAGAAATGATCTATCAGGTTGGAACTTCAGTTCTCTATAAAAACATTAACCTGCATTTCACTAACCTACAACTGCTGTTTCTACTTCCAATAAATAGCTTTATGTTAACAATATGTTATCTAGATTATTGTAATGAAGGTTGTAACAATGTAGGACATTTTAAAAAATTGTAAATATTCCTTTAGTATATAAATTAACTGTATTGGAAAGTTTAAATTTTTACTTATTTGCAAACTAAGTTATATTTATTGTGATGGGTTTCTTGATGTGTCAGCTCTGCTAGTCTACAGCCGCAGTGATTTGATCAAATAGAAATCTAAAGGTGTCTGTGATGGGATTTTGCAGATATACTTAAAGTTTCTCATCAGTTGACTTTAAGTAAGGGATATATAAGAGCAAATATACTGGATAGTCTGGGTGGGTCTAATTTAATCAGTTAAAGGCCATAAAAATAGAGACTTCAGAGAGAAAGAGACTGACCGACCAACTAACCAACCTTTGTTATCTGTGGACAACAGGTTTGGTCTGTTCCTGAGGAGCTTGAGCTAGTGGGGTGCTGGGTCCCCTACCTGCTCCCTCCAAATGGTTCCTTATTTAATTTACATATAGAGCTTCTATGTATGATTTTGTTTGAAAGCCACTAATTTAACACACATACAGACTCTCTATATATAGAGAGACATGAAATACACATATTGTCATGTCTATATATATACATATTTATATGGCATGAAATACACATTGATGACGATTGTAGAAAAGAAAAATTTCTGCCCTAAGAGGCTTGCAATCTGAAGATGTAATTGGCAAATATATTACCAAACTTGTTAGGTTAGAAGGTTATAATTAAGGAACAAAAGGAGTACAGATAGAAAAATGGGTAGGACTTAGACTGTGAAGAGTCTGGAGTGCCAGGTTGTAGCACCTGGAATATTAGCCTAACAATGAGGTGAAGACATAGAGACCAATCGAAAGTAATTTCACCCTTGTAAAGGAGAAATGATCAGTAAATAAAATGTGTCAAGTGGCATATTCCTTTCTGCTGTAGCTGTACTGAATTTTCATAAACTCAGTAACTTAAAGCAACACAAATCTATTGTCTTATAGCTCTGTAGGTCAAGAGTCTGACATGAGTCTCACTGGGCTAAAGTCAAAAGCAGAGCTGCCTGCTTCTCTGGGAGCCCTGGGGAAAAATGTTGCCTTGTCTTTTCTAGCTTCTAGAGGCCCACTAGGAGCAAGATTCCATCCCGCCATACAGGGCATTATCTGGTCCACACATTTGGGCTCTCTGTAATTTCTAAACAGGTTCCCATGGGTGCCCACACCTCAGCATTATAGAAGACCCAGGGCAAGAAATAAGAATCAAGAAGTGCACTTCTAATGCAAAGCACTGTCCACTTGCACTTGTGTAAAGCTAACAGATGCTTGAGTGAAATAGGTTGCTATGGTAGTGGCTAGATTAATAGGGCAAGAGGATTTAATTTTGAAGTAATTCACAAAAGCTATGCAAAACTGTCCATATATGGCACCTTTCATATATGTTTGTGCCCTTCGTTAGGTCCAGACTATCACATACAGTCTTATTCCAGGGGGTTGCTAGCAATGATATTAATACCGAATGAATGAAGACTAATAAACCAAACTACAGTCCTCATTGCTGTAGCTGGTCCTCAGGCTATTAAGTGCTTTTAATCATCTGCGTTTTCTGTTACTGATTCTGGATATTCCTTGCCTTGACATAGCATTTGAACAAACAAGTGTTACTGTTCTGCTGTGGCACTTAGACCTTCATCCTTAAAAGTCCTGAGCTCTTAGTTGAGTCACCCTTTTTTGTGTCATGATTTTAAAAATAGCTCTTTAACCATTATCTCTGGGCATCGAAAGATCAAGGGTCATTCTGATGAAGCTCCTGGCTGCTGTATAAATTTCTCTCATCTCTCATTTTAAGCAGCAACTGTGTGTCCTTATGGTCATCAGTTAAATAGTTCCTTTCTTTGCCTGTGAAACTAGTCAGAGATCCAGTTGATCTAAAGTCTGAGAATCAGGACAATGCCAGATAGAATATAAGATTGCAAGGACAGAAAAATAAATGCAGCAAGTTGGGTCACAGGAAGTGATGGTGAGAAGTCCCAATCCCACTTCTTTCCCTTGGTTCTGGACTCATGAATTCCAGCTGCTTGTGAGATGACACTACGTATCAGCAGTTGGTTGAGAGTAAGCACTCATCATGGAGGACAAGGCTCAACCTACCAGGGGTTGTTCCTAAGCTGTTATCTTAGCTTAGCCTTTACAAGACATTCATTGTTTTGTCACATTGGCTGCTTCTTGGTGAAAGTAGGTAGTAAGACAAATAGTCCCCATAGGCACACACCTATTGTTGCAACCCCTTTGTTGTAAAGCAAATCCCTTACTCTGACCCGATATTTTGTTGTATATTATGACAAAAATCCCATCAAGCGATATGTAATCTCTGAGATGAGGATACCAGTGGGGCCAGTAGGGGCAAGTAAAACAGATCCATAATTAGATGTTATCCCTACACAGAGTAAATAGCCATCCCATCCAGCATAGAAGGGCTTTGATATAATCCTATGCCTGCCATAAAATGACACTTGACTTCTCCAGTAATTGGGCCATATTGAGAGTTTACCATAAGTCTTTGCTAGTAACAGGGCTTTGATAGTGGCAGTAGCTAAATTAGCCTTGGCAAGAAGGTGCACAGTTGGGTCCATGACTTGGTTCCTATAGCTATGCCTTCTCTGTATTTTGGACTATTGCAACAGCACAGGAGAGACTGGCTGTCATCTAAAGGATGAGCTATTCTTTGCATATAGTTACTCGGTGACCTATTTTGTGGTGGGTGCATACAGTTATTCAGTGACCTATTTTATGATGAGCATTAACATGAAACACAAAAATCTGCATATTCTGTGCCCACTCCCATAAGTTTCTCCCCATAACTTTTCTAGAAATTCCTTGTGAGCTGTCTTCCCAAACCTATTTGTTTCAGAAACTCAATCAACAAGCCAAGGCATTTTATCCCATCCAGGATGCTATGTATATATATATATACCTCTGTTAATTTCTTTCTTCATACATAATAAACTGATAAGAGTAAATAAAGCACTTTCCTGGGCTCTGTGAGTTGTTCTAGCAAATGATTGAACCGGAATTAGGAAGTTGTGGGAACCCCCATATTATAGCTAAGTCACACAGACGTGCAAGTACCTTGGGTACTCAACACATGCAGCTGGTATCTGACATGAGGGCAGTCTTTTGTTACTGAGCCTTTAAACTTGTAGGGTCTGATGCTAACTCTAAGCAGTTAGTGTCATATTTGAATGATATCATGAGGTACCCAGTTGGTGTCCAGAGAGTTGGAGAATTGGTTGTTAATGTGGGAAAACACTAAACATTTTGTATCAGAAGAGTTATGAGTAAAAACAGCTCATATTCACATTGCTTTTGAAAATAAATTGCTGCCTACTGGCTTCTGCCCATCTAGAATTCCATAATTCTTCTTGTTCTTTCTTTCAGTTAACCGTAATTTATGGACGGGAGGAACAATAGAGCTTCCTACAGATATTGGGGCTCCTCTTATTAATGTATTCCACGTTGCATTAGTTAAGAAGTTGTCCTGTACTCCCATCTAGAAAACATAGATGATGAATCCCCCTAATCTCATGTAATAATCAGTCTGAATTTTCAGAATCTATGTAAGCCTTCTGTTTTCTTCAATATTAGGCAAATCAATTTTAGTATCACCAGATTACTTATTGTAGGTTGTGTCTCAAGAAGCCATTGAATTTTTGTATTGGTCTATCTGAGCTGCTGTTACAAATACCACAGACTGGGTGGCTTAAAGAATACAAATTCCCACTGGGTCCCCTCATTCCCTTCCTCAGTGCACATGTGAAGAGATACGGTGTTTCTTCCTCTTATAAGGACAGGAGTTTTCTTAGATTAGGGCCCCATCATTATGACCCAATTAACCTTAATTACCTAAGACTGTATCTCCAAATATAGTCACATTGGGGGTTAAGATAGGAATTCATGGGGGAACACAATTCAGTTAGTTACAAGTCTAGAACTAGATCTAGTTGTACTTCCCAGAAAGTTGAATTACAGGTCAAGGACTAGTGCCTCTCAATAAATTCTCTTCTATCTAGCTCTTAATACATTACCAATACCTCTGCTCAAATTGATACCTAAAATATTCACTCTTTCCTTGCTCTCCCAGTAAATATATCTTGATAAGTCATGATAGAATATGAATAAAATAGTGTCAAATAATTGAAAAAAACTTCCACCTCGAAAGCAATAAAACAACAAAAATTTACAGAACTATGTGTATGTTTGGAGTGGCTTCAGGATGATTAATAAAGTCTACTAATGATTTTGAGCAATCATAAAAAGTGGTATCAAATACAACTAAGTCCAAGAATATTTGAATGGAAAAAGAAAGCAAAAACCTGAAAGATCCAACATATGAATTTATTAATCAGTTATTCTTTTAACTTAAAAAAGTAAAATACTTGGTTATTGAAACAAATTGATTAATACAGAGCTCTTCACACACCCCTTCCAATCTACATTTTTAAATAAATATATCAACAATTTCATGCATATCACATTTTACCTTTCACATAACCCATGAAACATGTATATATACACATACATATTTGTATATATTCACGATTTTACTTTTTAACAAAATGAAATCAATACACAGTAATTTGTATTTTACATATTTTGCTAAGTTACTACGTATGGATATAGTTTATGATTTTAAAATAGGTCCATGAAAATCAGTATATTGAGAGAGATATCAGCTCCCATGTTCGTTGCAGCACTGTTTGCAATAGCCAAAATTTGGAAGCAACCTAAGTATCCATCACAGATGAATGAATAATGAAAATGTGCCACTTGTACACAGTGGAGTACTATTCGACCATAAAAAAAATTAGATCCTGTCATTTGCAACAATATGAATGCAACTGGAGGTCATTATGCTACATGAAATAAGGCCGGCACAGAAAGAACATTACATGTTCTCACTTATTTGTGGGATCTAAAAATCAATACAATTAAACTAACAGAGATAAAGAGTAGAAGGATGATTACCAGAGGCTTGGAAGGGTAGTGGGAGGGTGCGGTGTGGGAAGGAAGAGTGAGGTTGGATAATGGGTACAAAAATACAGAAAGAATGAGTAAGATGAGAGTACAACAGGGTGATGATAGTCAATAATAATTTAATTGTACATTTAAAAGAAATCAAAAGAATATAACTGGATTGTTTGTAACACAAAGGTTGCTTGAGTGGATAAGTACTACATTTTACATGATGTGATTGTTACACATTATGTGCCTATATCAAAGTATCTCATGTACCCCATAAATATATACACCTACCATGTACCCTCAAAAATTAAAATTAAAAATAAAAAAACAAAATGATTCCATGATATCCTATGCTTTGATGTATCAGATAACTTTCAGATTATTTTTAAAATAATAAATCATATCTTCATTAAACTTCCTTGTACATGTATTCTAATACACTGAAGTTTTTATTTCTGAAGAATATATTTCTAAAAGTGGGATTGCTAGGTCAAAAGAAATGTATATTTTAAATTTTAATAGGTATGGCAAATCATTTTTTAAAAAAGGTTATTGTAATTCACATTTCTACTTTGGGAACAATAAATAAGAATTTTAATAGTAATCATGAAGAAAATTAACAACAAAAATAATAAATCAAAATAAATAAAATTATCTATTTCTATACATTTCTAACAGGTATATGTACAATCTATCAGTATTGACAGAAAAAAATTATTGCTAATTAAAAATTGTTATTCAAAAAGTAATTAATGGTAAAAATATTTTTTGTCCAATCTTGAAATTTGTTAATGCTTTGGTTTCAAGGCTAAAGAAAGAAGAACATATCTTGTTAAAACACCTATTATTTCTATATAAAGACAATTTTAAAAGGCAGCAAAACTAGCACATTATTCATCAGAGGCCAGTTTTTATGAGTTAACGTTAGTAAGTAAAATTTTTAAACGTAGTAAATAGCTATGGTCATTTTTTTGTAAGCCTTTGCAAAAAACTTGTTGGATCTGCATACTATCAAAGTGTTTAGTATAAGTATTTAAAATTGTAATATATATCTCATTTATAACTATTTGTACCAGATAGTTATTTGTACCAAGTGTAGATGTATAGATTATGCTTATTGAAAATTATGGCTCAGAATATGAACTATTCTGTTCATTTTATTGTATATATTCTTGTACATTTTAAGCAATTTTTCTTTATTTAAAAACATATACTACACACACAGATTCATGGTAAATTCTATTTAATAGTTTCATAATAATTTAAGATAATTGGAGTTAAAACTGTAACATACAAAATAAGCTGTTTGCTAAAACAGCAACCAGCATCCCCATGCTAATACATAGTTCATCGCCATGAGAAAACCCCTTGCTAAATGAAATCAGAATAAAAATGAAATTAGGCATTGCTGAAATGTAGTCAAGGAACTTAATGAATAAACTTTAGAAGGCATTAATGCAATACAATTAACATACAAGGAAGACATAATCTAATCTACCTTGTTTTAGCATTTTGGAAGATAAATAAGAATATGCTGAGTGAAGGTAGAAATTCTGTATGGAGTCTGCCAAAAGAATATTAAAACAGCAAGAACACACAAGAGTAGTTGCAGGAGTATCCAAGAGAGGGGCATATATCTCTTGTGGATGCCTTAGACTAGCACAATCTTTTAATGCTATTATGATCATCTTCCTACCTGGTCTTGCTCACCAAGCAATATTCTGATGATACCTGCTTTCCATAAAGCTTTATTGCTGAAGTGAGGATGTACTGACCAGTTGATAAGAATATTCTTGACTGTTGGAAGTTCTATTTCATTTTAATTAATGCATTAGCAATCTATTTTATAGATTAGTCTTTTGTGAGCTTGATAAATATGAGCTTGTCACTGTGCCTGATACATTCTGGGTGTCCTGGCGAAATCAAATTTCTTTTGAAATTTGACAACTAGAACCTAGAACAAGGAGTTTTTTCTTAAGATCTTATTTTAGGAATCTTTGCTTCTGTGACTGGACAGCCATTCACTTAGGCTTCTTGCTCTTCTTAAATGCAATACTCTGTAGACAGAAATTTTCTCTCTCTCTAATATTCTTAGTGGAAAATAAATTTCTCAGGAAATATGGACAGTGTATGCATTTATATAAGAAAAGAGTTATTGAACATCACTAGAACTATGGCATTATGCTAGGCATTGGAAGTACAGCAGAAAGAAAGAAACAACAGTTACTCTTTTATCATTAGGTCTTGAAACATTACTAGTGTTCCAGACTCAAGTTTTTTTTTTTTTTTTTAGATTAAGTTTTAAACTGTCGATTCAGCTATGGATTGATTTTATTGATTAAATGAAGCATCACATGTAATGAATCTGTCATGCTCCCTAGCAGATACCAAGTGTTCAATGCTGGTTAGTTTCTTTTCTTATTCACCTTTCTTCTCCTTAATTTGCAAAATATTCAGTTTTGGTACTTGCAGATTTACTTTTTGAAATTCAGTCATTTTTCTCTATAAAAGGCCACAAAATCAGTATATTGCATACTTATTGGGTGATGTTTTTTAAGAAAAAATATTATAATATTCTATACTGATGAAAAATATGCTACTACATTTATTTTGGTTAATATGTTAACAATTTGTCAAGTATTTAGGTATTTAACACAATCTTATCTAACTTATCCTCACCTGAATGAATGATTACCAATTTTCTTCATATATTTGTGAAACTGTTTAAAGGCTGGTAATATTTATTAAAATGTTAATTTTTATATCCAAACATACATTTAACTTTCCAATTATTTCAAATATGTGAAGGATTTCAAGAAGTCAATAATATTATCATTATAGCATTTGAAATTTATTTTGGTATTAGTGCTGCTTTATACCTTGGTAATTTACTAGAAACTTACAACAGAAACCACAAAATTTAAGACCATGTAGTAAATAACCTTCACAAAAAGAAAGCTTCATAAGTTAATTCGGTTGATAGTTGATAAGATACAGAAAATAATAAAAAAAAAAATCAAGAGTTTGTATAGGACTTTACATATTGCTCAGACATAAATGTAAATTTGTAGGAAAGAATAAATTTTCTTGCTCTATATATCCATCTAGTTACTAACACCTCAACTGAGATAAAATTGCCATACAATAAATTACATATAAAATTTGATCGATAAGTGACATATTGTATACACCTATGAGACCATCACCACAATCAACATAATAAACATATCCACTTCCAAAGTTTCCTGGTCCCCCTCTGCAATCTTTCCTCATGCGTCTCCTTGCAATCACCTTCATCCCCAGGCAACAGCTGATTTGCTTTGTCACTCTACATCAGTTTGCATATAATTAAATATACATAGAATTAAATATAAATGGAATGATATATGCTATTTTTCTTAACTTCTTTCACTTGGCATAATTATTTTGAGATTTATCTACATTGTTGGGCATCTTAATAGTTCATTACTTTTTATTGCTAAGTGATTCCATTTCATACCTCTATTCACATGCTCATTAATATTTGGATTGTCTTAGTTTTCAGCTATTACAAATGAAGCTACTAAGAATATTTAGATAACAAGTCTTTGTGGGAGCATATGTTTTTATTTTGAGTAATACCTAGTAGTGGAATAGCTGTGTCATATGTGAACTACATGGTTAACATTTTAAGAAACTGCCAAACTTTTGTGCCAAGTGTATATACCATTTTAATTTATCATCTGCAGTCCATATGAATTTCAGTTCCTGTACGTCCCCACCAATGTGGGGTTGCCTTTTTTGATTTAGACTCTCTGGATTCAATTTTCATTTCTCTAATGATCAACAATGTTGAACATATTTTCATGTTCTTGTTTTTTATCCATAGATCTTTGAAGTGTCTGTTTAAATCTTTTGACCTTTTTGAAAGTAGGTGGAATATTGTTCATCTCATTATTGAAGTCATTTGTCTATTCTAGATACAAATACTTAGTCAGATATATGATTATTAAATATATTTTCAAGGTTCTGGTTTTTTAAATAGAATTATCAAGGTATAATTGATAAACAATAAACTGTCCATCATTATAGTATACAGTTCTACAAATTCAGAGTCATAGCTTTTCATTCTTTTATGTGTCTTTCAAAGAACAGAAGTTCTTATTTTTGAAAAAGTCCAATTCATTAATGTTTTTTCTTTTATGAAATATATTATTCATGTTGTAGCTAAAAAGTTTTCGACAAACTAAAGGGTACTAAATATTTCTCCTGTGTTTCCTTTGAGTAGTCTTATATTTCTGGGTTTTATATTTAGTAGTAAATTTTGAGGTAATATTTTTTATATTGTGTAAGTTGATTAAGTATCAGTTGTTCATACATATGTGGGTCTATTTCTGGACTATCTATTCTGTTAATCTTATTGTATATCTTTGCACTCCTGCTCCAATTCTTGATTAATCATCAAAATGAGGTAGTACATCAATTATAGACTAGATAAAGAAAATGCGGTACATATACACCATGAAATACTATGCAGTCATAAAGAGAATGAGATCATGTCCTTTGCAGGGATATGATTGGAGCTGCAGGCCATCATCCTTAGCAAACTAACACAGGAACAGAAAACCAAATACTGTATGTTCTCACTTACCTTAGCAAACTAACACAGGAACAGAAAACCAAATACTGTATGTTCTCACTTATAAGTGGGAACTAAATGTTGAGAACCCATGGACACATGGAGGGGATCAACACATACTGAGGCCTATGGGAGGGTAGGGAAGGGAGAGGAGCAGGAAAAATAACCAATGGATACTAGCCTTAATACCTGGGTAATGAAATAATCTGTCCAATAAATCCCAACGGCGCACATTTACCTATGTAACAATTCTGCACATCCTGTACATGTACCCTAGACTTCAAATAAAAGTTAAATATCATCAAAATAAGATAATGTAAGTTCTTTAACTTTGTTATTCAAAGCTATTTGGCAATTACAGGTTTTTTGTACATCCATGTACATTTGAGAGAGTGATTGTATTAAAGAAGTTTGCTGAGTGTTTAACAGGAATCATGTTGAATCTGTAATTCAATCTGAGGAAAACTGACAAACATGCTATACCTCTATATTTATTTGAGTCTTCTTTCATTTCTCTCAGAACCTATTATGTAGTTTTTAGTTTACAAAATTTGCATGTATTTTTGTAAAATGAACACCCATACATTTCATATATTTGAATGCTATTGTTAATGCTATTATATTTAAATTTCAATATCTAATTCTAATCATTATTAGTATATGGAAATACAGTTAATTTTTATGTCATCTTGTGTATTACTACTTTGCTGAACTCATTTATTAATTCTAGGAGGTGTTTTGCAAATTAGGTAGTTTTTAAATTAATGATTATGTATCTGTAAATAAAGCAGTTTTATTTCTTCCTTTCTAATCTGAGCTAATTCTATTATTTTCCATTACTTTTTTTCTTTATTGTGTGACTAGCAATCCCAGTTTAATGTTGAATAGAAGTGCTGACAGCAGACACCCTTGATTTTATCCTGATGTTAGGGAGAATGTCTTTAGTTTTTCCATCATTAAATAGAACATTTAATATAGAATTTTCAAGATGCTCTTCATGAAGTTGAGAACATTCCTTTCTATCCTAGTTTGCTGACACTGTTTATCAAATATGGATATTGAAATCTGTGGAGCCTTGCTGAGTCTTCCAGCCTTCATCTTTCTCCTGTGCTAGATGCTCCTGGTCCTCGAATATCAGACTCCAAGGTCCTCAGCTTTTGGACTCTTGGACTTAAACACCAGTGGTTTGCCAGGGGCTCTTGGGCCTTTGGCCACAGACTAAAGGCTGCTCTGTTGGCTTCCCTGCTTTTGAGGTTTTCCAGACTTCCTTACTTACTGACTTCTAGCAGTTTAGAAAATAGAGGCACTACCAGAAGATTAGAAGACTGAAGCCCAGAAAGAGGAATCATCGTGGTGGACAGGAGGCAGATTAGACTGTAGCTCCTAGAGGACAGAGCTGTGTGCAGAGTTTGCATCATTAATTTTAGCTCAAGAATGACTGCAAGAACAAATCCTGAGAGGACCCACAGACCCATGAAGTAAGTAGTCTGCTTTTGCAGGACCCAGGAAACACTGTGAGTGTCCAAACAGCGGAAGTGGGAAAGGGAGATCTTCCACTCCTGAACATGCACCCCCACTGGGGAAACTGAAAGTCTAGTTTGCAGAAGAAGATTCTGACCTTACCTGGAGCTGAGTCAGTTTAGAGAACCAAGCAAAATACAGGAGTAGAAGAAGCAGTGGGAAAGGCCCTGGAAGCTCGCTGGGTCCCCAAGCAGGCCATTCCTGCCTGGTACCACAGGGACCCTTTGGGAGAGCAGCCAGAGATGTTGTGTTTGATGTGTTTCCAGGGCTTGTTTCACTGTTTAGAACTGAAAGGAGCTCTAAATCTTGAAATAAACCCTGGAAACACATCAAAACAGAACCCCTTTGAAGCATAAATTACATAGGACCTATAAAACCAAAATATAATTTAAAAAGCTAAAAGAAAAAAAAAAACAAAAAAAATAAGGTATGCAGGCAACGAAGAGCATGATGAAAGCAATGGTACCTCACATTTCAATACTAACATTGAGTGTAAATAGCATAAATGCTACACTCAAGACATATAGAACTGCAGAATGCATAAGAACTCATCAACCATCTTCTTCAGGAGACTTCCCCAACACATAAGGACTCACATAACTTAAAGCGGTGGAAAAAGACATTTCATGCAAATGGACACCAAAAGCGAGGAGGGGTAGCAACTCTTGGGTCAGACAAAACAACTTTAAAGCAACAGCTGTTAAAGGAGACAAAAAGGGATATTATATAACAGTAAAAGGCCTTGTCCAACAGGGAAATACCACAATTGTAAACATATATGCAGCTAATACTGGAGCTCTCAGATACTGAATGCTCACTCTCACTGACATAGTACTGGAAGTTTTAGCCAGAGCAATCAGACAAGAGAAAGAAATAAAGGGCATCCATATTAGTAAAGAAGAAGTCAAACTGTCACTGTTTTCTGACAATATGGTTGTTTACCTAGAAAACCCTAAAGACTCCTCCTGAAAGCTCCTAGAACTCATAAAAGAATTCAGCAAAGTTACAGATACAAGTTTAACGCATACAAATCAGTAGATCTTTTATACACCAATGGCAACCAAGCAAATAATCCAATCAAAACTCAACCCCTTTTATGATAGCTGCAAAAAAAGTAAAATACTTAGTAATATACGTAACCAAGGAGGTGAAAGACCTGTACAAGGAGAACTGCAAAACGCTGCTGAACGAAATCATTGGTGACACAAACAAATAGAAGCACATCCCATGCTCATAGATGGGCAGAATCAGTATTGTGAAAATGACCAAACTGCCAAAAGTGATCTACAAATTCAGTGCTATCCCCATCAAAATACCACCTTCATTCTTCACAGAATTAGAAAAAACATTTCTAAAATTCATATGGAACCAAAAAACAAACAAACAAAAGAAAAAACAAAAAAGCCCTGCATGGCCAAAGCAAGACTAAGCAAAACAAAACAAAACAAAACAGATCTGGAGGCATCACACTACCTGATTTCAATCTATAATGTAGGGCCATAGTCACAAAACAGCATGGTACTGGTATAAAAATAGACACATAGACCAATGGAACAGAATAGAGAATCCAGAAATAAACCAAAATATTTACAGACAACTGATCTTTGACAAAGCAGGCAATAACATAAAGTGGGAGAAAGGACACCCTTTTCAACAAGTGGGTGCTGGGATAATTGGCTAGCCACATGTAGGAGAATGAAACTGAATTCCCCTTTCCTACTTTATACAAAAATCAACTCAAGATGGACTAAGGACTTAAACCTAAGACCTGAAACTGTACAAATTTTAGAACATAACATTGGAAAAACCCTTCTAGGCATTGGTTATGCAAGGATTTCATGACCAAGAACCAAATAAAGATAAATAGCTGGTACTTAATTAAACTAAATAGATTTTGCGTGGCAAAAGGAATAGTCCGCAAACTAAACACAGAGGGGACAAAAGCAGAGTGGGAAAATCTTCACAATCTATGTATCTGACAAAGGATTAATACTCAGAATCTACAACAAACTCAAACAAATCAGTAAGAAAAACAATCTTATCAAAAAGTGGGTTAAGGACATAAATAGACAGTTATCAAAAGAAGATATACACATGGCCAACAAACATGAAAAAACGCTCAACATCACTTATGATCAGGGAAATGTGAACTAAAACCACAAGGCGATACCACCTTACTCCTGCAAGAATTGCCATAATCATAAAATCAATAAAACAGTAGATGTTGGTGTAGATGTGGTGTACAGGGAACACTTCTACACTGCTCGTGTGAATGTAAACTAGTACAGCCACTATGGAAAACAGTGTGATGACTCCTTAAAGAACTAGAAATGGAACTACCATTTGATCCAGCAATCCCAGTACTGGGTATCTACCCAGAGGAAAAGAAGTCATTATGTGAAAAAAATACTTGGATGTGAATGTTTAGCAGTGCAGTTCACAATTGCAAAGTTGTGGAACCAACCCAAATGCCCATCAGTCAACAAGTGGATAAAGAAACTGTAGTACATAGATACACCATGGAATACTACTCAGCCATAAAAATGAATAAATCATTAGCATTTGCAGTGACCTCATTGAAATTGGAGACTATTACTCTAAGTGAATCAACTCAGGAATGGAAAGTCAAGCATTGTATGTTCTCACTGATATATGGGAGCTAAACTATGAGGATCCAGTGGCATAGGAATGACACAGTGGACTTTGGGGACGTGGGGGGAAGAGTGGGAGGGAGGTGAAGGATAAAAGACTACAAATAGGGTGAAGTGTATACTGCTCAACTGATGGGTACACCAAAATCTAACAAATCACCACTAAAGAACTTACTCATGTAACTGAATACCACTGTACGCCAGTAACCTACGGGAAAATAAATAAATAAATTTGTCAAATGCTTTTTCTGCCTTTATTGAAATAATGATTTGTTATTGTGTTTAATATGTTAATATAGTGTTATATTGATTTGATTTTTCAAATGTTAAATCAGTCTTGTATTTTGTGGATAATTTCCCACTTGGTCATGACATATTTACTGCACTTAATATTGTTGGATAGATTTACTAAAATTTTGTTTATTGTATATATGTTTATGAGGAATATTCATCTGTAATTTTCTTTTTCACTTTTAAAAATGTTTTTGTGTAATTTAGATGTTAGTTTAATACTGGCTTATAAAATGAGCTATGCTATTCTCTAATTTTTCTGGAAGACTTTGAAAAGATATGGAGTTTACTTCTGAGAATATTTGGTCAATTTTGGAATTGAAACTGTGGTTCTGAAGTTTTAAGTTAACTTCAAATTCACGTATAATAAATATAGAGTTATCCTGTTTGACTACTTTTAGAGAGTTTTTAAAGTTTGTTTCTTTCAAAAAGTTTATCCATTTCATCTATGTTGTTAAATTTATTGTCATAAAGTTGTTATTACTCTTTTTGTCATGTTATTATCTGTAGAATCTTTAGTTATCTTCTCTCATTTCTGATCTTGGTAACTTGCTTTTCTTTTTTTTTTTTGAGCAGTTAAGCTAGAGGCTATCATTTTGATTGATTTTCTTCTTGGAATTATAGCTTTTTACTTTATTGATTTATTATATCGTTTTTCCTCTTTCTAGATAATTGATATTTGACCCTTTTTCTCTTCTTTGGGGTTTGATTTGTTCTTGGTTTTGTACTTCCCTAATATGGAAGCAAATTCTTTTGAGTTGAATCCTTTCTTTTGTTTATTGTAAAACATGCTGGTAGTACTAAGTTTCCCTATAAATATCACTTTGGCTTCATCACATCAAATTTTCTATGTTGTATTTCATTCTGTTCAATATAGTTTCTAGCTTTAAAAATTTCCTTATTGACACATAGGTATTACGTTGGTCAAAGTAAAAACGTAATTGCAGTTTTTGCCATTGAAAGTAATGGCAAAAAACTCAATTACTTTTGCACTAATCAAATACCTTGTTTCTAAATATTTGAAATTTTCTAATGTCTTTTTGTTGTTGATTTTTTTAACCAGCTTTTGCACTAACCAAATACCTTGTTTCTAAATATTTGAAATTTTCCAATGTCTTTCTCTTGTTGATATTTTTAAACTAAGTTCCACTGTGGTATGAGAAAATAATTTGTGTGAATTCAGTCCTGTTAAATGTATGAGGCCTGTTTTATAGCCCAGAATATGATTGCTCTTGGTAAAGGTTTCATGTACATTTGAAAACAAGACATATTCTTCCACTGTTGTGCGAAATGTTTTATAAATGTTCATTAGGTCATTTTGTTTCAGTGTGTAAATTTTCTATATTCTTACTGAGATTTTCTCTTTCTGTTCTGTTATTCAGTTAGAGATTGTTGAAACATCCTACTAAGTTTATGGATTTGTGTATTCTTGCTGTTTTATTAGTTTTACTTTTCTGTGTTTTGAAGCTCTCTTACTGGGTGTGAAATGAAAATTGTTATATCTTCTTGAAAAATGGATTGCCTTATTATTATTTAATGATGCTCTTTAACCCTTCTAATATTTGTTGCCCTAAAAGCAGATTGTCTGATATTAGTATAGTCGTCTTATACTAATATGTTGTTCAGCTTTCTTTTGATTAACATTAGCATGACATATCGTTTTAAAATTCATCCTTTTACTTTTGAGATACTTTTGTCTATCATATGGTTCTTATGAAATCTTTAATCCTTTCTTAGGAGTACTTAGATCATTTGAAATTGATTATTGATTTAGTGTTTATAGCTGTATTTGCTTTATATTTTTATTTGTTTCTCCTAAATTATTTTATTCCCTCTTTTTCTGATTTCATTTCATTAATGGAGAATTTTAAAGAGTCTATCTTTGTTGGCTTTTAGTGATTACTTTTATTTTTTTGTTTGCATTCAAACTTATAGTGTACATCTATAACTTATCAAAGTATTTGCTCAAGATATAAAATCTTACAACTGTAGACTTTTATTTCTCCTTTGTCTGTATTTGTACTATTTAGTTGTAATTTTACTTACACATTTGTTATAAACACCATAATGCATTGCTATTATTTTTATGTGTGTCACATATATTTTAAAAGAATATTAAAAATAAAAAACAACTTTAACATTTACTCATATTTTTATCATTTCTTGTTTTCTTCATTCCTTTACTCAGATGCAGATTTTTAGCTGCTATCATTTTCTTTGTACTTTAAAGGCTTCCTTTAATGTTTCTTGCAATAAAGGTCTGTAGGTTTTTATGTGAGAAGTCTGCTGTTCTTTGCATTCTTGTTTTTCTACATGGGAGGATTCTCCTTTCTCTGGATGCTTTAAAGATTTTCTCTTCATTATTGATTTTAAGTAATTTTATCATGGTGTGCCTTGGTTTGGTTTTCTTCCTCTTTCTTGTGCGTGGGTTTTGTTGAGCTTCTTGAATTTGTGGTTTATTGTATTCATCAAATTAGAAAAAAAAATGGCTACGATTTCTTCAAATATTTTTCTCTTTCCTTCTCTTACATATACGTACCCACAGTTCAGTGATGCTCTATTCATCATTTATTCAGTCTATTTCTGTCTCTATTTCTTTGGCTATTTTCTATTGCTGTGTCTTTAGATAATATTTTCTTCTACTATGTCCATGGTGCTGTTAGTAAAAGCCTGTATACTTTAAATAGAATTGTATTTTTTAATTTCAGAAATTTAATTTGGGCCTTTTTATGTTGCATATGTATATCCTTAATATTTTTAGTCTTTCATATCATTTCTAAACATATGAAACATCATTATAATAACGCTTCGAATGTTTTTGACTAGAAATTCTACCATCTATGTCATTTTAACATTGGTTTCTCTTTGTTTATGTTTTCCCATTATTATTAAGAAAACGCTTTCTTGCTCCTTTTACGTGCCTAGTAACTTGTAGTTGGATGTCAGACCTTGTAAATTTCATAGTGTTATTTGCTACATATCTTTGAATTTCTGTAAATATTCTTGAGTTGTATTCTGAGATGTAGTTATATTTGCTTGGAAATAGTTTGATCAAAAGTAGTCTTTAAAGCATTCCCAGAAGGGTCTAAAATAGCCTTTTAGATAGGGCTAATTTTCCCCTAGTAGTGAGACAGTATTTTTCAGAGGACTGTAACTGATGCACCTAGATTTGTGTGGTTTTCCATTATGCTTGCAAGAACATAAACTATTCCCTGCCTTGTGTAAGCTTGAAGAACAGCTTTCACGTGGTTATTTTCCCAGGCTTAGGTCGTTTCCTCACATGCCCTTGCTAATTAATCAGTACCCAGTCAAGAAGTCAAACTCCTTCCTCCCAGCTGCATTTCTCCAGCCTTCTTCCTTCTCTCTTCCTTGGTACTCTGTTCTAGGAACTCTAGCTGTCTGGAACTGCCTAGACTACCAGCTTCATCTCCACAAATTATGGAGACTGCCGGACTCCACTTGAGTTCTGATGCCTTCACGCTAGCTGTAAATTCTTTCCAGGCAGTGAGCTGGTGTTAAAGAAAGGATTATTCATGACACTTGTTAAAGAGTGGTAAGGCTGAATTTATTCCAGGAGTTATTGCAGGATGAATAGGGAGCACCAAAATGTGGTTTTGCAGAAGGAGACAGAGATGGTTCTTGTCAACCAAAATAAACAGAGAGAGGCTCTCTAAATGAAAATGTATTTACTTGGGAATAAGGCATTGCAATGGGAACACATGTGCCAAAGTAAGCTATGCGTGTAGTCAGGGAGGTAAAGAAAGACAAAGGTTTTAAAAGAAAAATATGAGAAGGATTATATAATTGTTTTGAAATAATTATACTTGGCAACAATGATCAAGAGCATGGATGGTGCCAGTCCAAGTTTGGACAGCCAGCTGTGGGGCAGATATTCTTGCAGAAGTATTTTGTGTGTAAGGTTGTGATCTGCTAGGTTATGGCTCATGTAGTTATTTTTGGTTGTTGTTATCAGGCATGTAAGTGTGAGAACCCTCTCTTCATGGCTTTCTTAGCTCTATTTGTAAGGGTTGTCTTAATATTAGTGACTCTATTTTGATTCTGACAACTTTCATGTTCTCAATTCTAAATATAACAAAGAGTGAATTTATAGCTAAGGAGCAGAGTAGGCTTCAGTGGTTAGAAAATACTAAGATGATACATAGGGGTAAGGGGGGATTCTGGCTGAATAAACCTGACATAATTCTTGCTGAAGGCAGGGTAGGGTGATCAGACATCACCTGAGGGCGTGTAGGGGGTGAAGAACTTGATCAGCTATATATTGAAAATGGAGGATTCTGGCTAACCTGTCTTAGCATGATTGTTGCTAAAATTGAACAATGCACATTCATGGAAGCCCAAAGTCAGGGCCCAGTTGAGGAGGCAGTTTAGAGGAGCTGATTAAAGTTTGATCAAGCAGAGAATCTTTGTCACTGGGAAACCATAGGGCTCTTAGTTTTTCCTCTCTCAGACAATATTGCCCTGCACTGCTAGATGTCCAAAACAGAAAACCATTGTTTTATATTTTTCATCCTGTTTTTCAGGTATTTCAGGGCAAGAGTAAAGTCTCGTTTGTTATTCCGTCTTGGATGGGAGAGTATGTTCTTTATTTATTGTATGTTCATCATAAATAAGAAAGAAACAGTATTATGGCTTAACATTGAACAAATTCTTAAAATTGAAAAATACATTATATTCTAGTTTTTAAAAACTAAAGCTAATGAGAAGTGTTCTATGCCAATTATTTAAGAAACATTTCTATCCACATCATAACCATCAGGAAACAAAAGAAGACTTAATAAAACTTTCACTTCAAAGCAAAGAACATACTCAGCAGCTGTAATTTTATGTTTGACTAAGGTGAAGTTCGAAGTAGATTGGACATAATTTTAAGTAGTATTCCCAGTAAGAAAGATTAAAATTAGTTTGCCAATTATTAATTCTTTAGTTCTTCTTTACCTTCACATGAGCAACTTAATATAGGGGATCAATACATAATTCAGAAACTGCTGTACTACTTCTAAGCAAGCATGACAGGGTAAATGGTGATAAAAACTGAAGGATCAAGGTGTTTGTGAGAAAAATTCCCCACTTTGCATAATCCATTGCCTACCTGAATCTATAATATGGTCCTTAAGCTTATATAAGTTTTATTATCATGGCTTAAAAAACAACCTTGAAAAGCATGGACTGATGTTTTAAAAAGGAGATAACATTTGTAAATTCTAGTCAAAGCCTTAGCAATAATTACTATACTACATGCATTATATTATTGGATATAATATGAGTCATATGCAGAAACTATCAAACTTCTTTTTCTGCATATTAGTTTCTCGATCTCAATAAAACATTTTTTAAAATTTATGTTTAGAGGAAATGCCTGTATTACATGTAATTATTTTGAAAAGGACATTTTTGTGTGTATCCACGTTAAACTTTCTGCACAATTGAATCAGAAAACATTTTTATGGAAGTTATCAAAATTTAATAACCTTCATTGCTACTTAGAACATACCTTGTCTAGATTTTTCTTTGCTTTTAGTTTTAAAAATTGTACCCAAACTTTCCTTTTAATGTTTTGTGATGCCTTTAAAGAAGAGGTTCATACCAGCAATCCCATTACTGGGTATTTGCCCAAAGGATTTTAAATCATTTAACTATAAAGACACATGCACATATATGTTTATTGTAGCACTATTTACAATAGCAAAGACTTAGAACCAACCCAAATGCCCATCAATGATAGACTGGATAAAGAAAATGTACATATACACCATGGAATACTATGTAGCCATAAAAAAGAATGAGTTAATGTCTTTTTGCAAGGACCTGGATGAAGCTGGAAACCACTATTCTCAGCAAACTAACACAGGAACAGAAAACCAAACACACATGTTCTTACTCATAAATGGGAGTTGAACAATGAAAGCACATGGACATAGGGAGGGTAACATCACACACTGGAGCCTGTCGGGGGTGGAGGGGGAAGGAGAGGGAGAGCATTAGGACAAATAACTAACGCATACAGGGCTTAAAACCTAGATGATGGGTTGATGGGTGCAGCAAACCACCATGGCACATGTATACCTATGTAACAAACCTGCATATTCTGCCCATGTATCCTAGAACTTAAAGTAAAATAATAATAATAGAAGGAGGTTTAGTAGAAACTTTGAGTTTCTTCTAGCAGCCACTTTCCTCTTCACTTTTTTTAGGGGTATGACCTTTTTAATGTAATTTTAAAAGTTATAGTTGTTACATAATAATTTTTACGTGTTTCCTATTCGCTTTCTTAAAAAGACAGAACAATTGAATCAGTGACAGTTCCAAGTCTTGATTGAGACGACAGCACACAAAATACTGCTAGAATACTGAGAAAGACTTGCTTTCTACTTTTCTGAAGTTTTAGGAAGAGTAGGTCTCTACTAGATTGGTAATTCTCAATCTTTAGCATGTGTTAGAATCACAATTACCCAGAGGGCCTACTAAATAAAACACAGTTATGAGGTACCACCCCCAGCTGTATGGAGCCTGAGTTATTACATTTTTAATAAATTATTTTATTGATCTTGATGCTAATGGCCCTAGTACCACAGTTTGAGGGCTGCTGATTTGATCAGTGGTTCTCAACTCTGTCAATACTTTTGAGATACCTGGGGAGTTTATAAACACAGGCAGTTCCTTCTTTGCATGTTAGCACAGGATTGTAGAAATAACAATGAAATCTGAAATGATACAAAGTGATCTTAATTATCAATCATTGAGAAAATTCCAATTGTTCCTTGATTTTTTGGTAAATTATTAAAAATGAACTTGCTGTCTCAATGTGAAATTTTAAAGTAAACTAATATTTATGTACTAATGAAAACATCACAAACATTGAAGAAAATGTTTAAATTTTTGTAGAAAACTTACAAAAATAAATTTGAATAGCGCTTGCCTTCTTATATAACTTATGATGCTAAATGAGCATCTCTTCTATGCTTTCACAAATTGTCACACTCTTTTCTGAGTTTGAGTCAGCTTCCCACATTTTATTCTTTGTGCTTTCAATGCCATAAGATATCTGAGAATTCCTTTAATGCAAAACTTTTTGCCAGTGTCACTTCCTCTGGAGCATCTTCATTCTTTACAACCACCTTCTTATTCATGCTTCTTCTGGAGCATTTTAATTTTTCACAGCCACCTTCCTCATTCATGCTGTTAAGTTCACCCTCACTATATTTGTCTGTCCCATATCTACGGTCTATCAAATAGCAGCAGTGTCAGCATATTCATACAGTCAGCTATTCCATTTATACTTAATTTTCATTTAACTCCAAGAATTAATATTTTTATTTCTGTGCTGCCCTTTTTTTAAAAATTATACTTTAAGTTCTGGGGTACATGTGAAGAACATGCAGTTTTGTTACATAGGTATACGCGTGCCATGGTGGTTTGCTGCATCCATCCCTCCTCATCTACATTAGGAATTTCTAATGTTAGCCCTCCCCAGTCCCCCTACCCCTTGCTATCTCTCCCCTAGGTTCCCCACCAACAGGCCCCAGTGTGTGATGTTCCCCTCCCTTTGTCCATGTGTTCTCATTGTTAAACACCCACTTATGAGTGAGAACATATGGTGTTTGGTTTTCTGTTCTTGTGTCAGTTTGCTGAGAATGATGGTTTCCAGCTTCATCCATGTCCCTCCAAAGGACATGAACTCATCCTTTTCATGGCTGCATAGTATTCCATGGTATATGTGTGTCACATTTTCTTTATCCAATCTATCTTTGATGGGCATTTGAATTGAT
>CAUYLG010060599.1:0-73818 GCA_963573385.1 Cacajao melanocephalus
TCTTAGCTTGAATTCTAGACTTCTTGGCACACCTAAAGCAATATTTAGTAGACAAAAATAATTTTCGAAAAATACTGCTCAGAGACTTTGCAACAAATGAGATGTTGTCCTGCCAATTTTCTTTTATATATATATATATATATATATATATATATATATATATATATATATGTGTGTAGTTGAACTCCTGCCTTTTCTTCTTTAAAAAAAAAAAAAAAGTCTGGCTACATTCCTCCACAAACTCTATGGTCCTGTCAGTCTAATAGATTACTAGAACAGTCAACACATTTCCTGCATTTTTGTTTATTTTTTGAGACAAGAGTTTCACTCTTGTTGCCCAGGCTGTAGTGTAATGGTGCCACCTCGGCTCACTGCAACCTCCACCTCCCAGGTTCAAGCAATTCTCAGCCACCCAACTAGTTGGGATTACAGGCATGTGCCAAGACGACCAGCTAATTTTTTGTATTTTTAGTAGAGATGGGGTTTTACCATGTTGTTCAGGCTGGTCTCGAACTCTTGACCCCAGGTGATCCACCTGCCTCGCCCTCTCAAAGTGCTGAGATTACAGGCATGAGCCACCACGCCTGGCCTCCTGTATTTTTTTTAAATATAACTTAATTTTGCTATTGTCCTATTTAATATCATAGTAGATATCCGTTGTCAGAATTCCTTCTCCCATTTTAGAACTCTGTTCCTTCTACCCACTGGTGCCCATACCACAGTACCTCATCCCCCATTAGAGAAGAAGGGACAATGCCCAACTCAGACTTTACCAGTCTTTTTCAGGATTTTTCTCTCTGAAGATTACAGGAAACATCCTTTGACTCTCCTCTTACGAAAGCTGGAAGAACGGGAATCTGGAAAAACCATGGGAATCTGGAAAAACCATGAAGAAAGACTGCAGGGAAAAAAAATAAAGCCAAGCAAAGATAAGAGAGTAACACCTATTTAACCAAAATGGTCAGCTCTGTTCTCATCTTTGAGGTCCTCAAGGTGCCCCAGCTTCAGCAGCTCTTACTTTGATCCTACCAGGAGAGCTAACTCGAGTTTCTATTAGTGCCAACAAAAAAAATCTTCGCTGATACACAGACAACCAGCTTAAATACAAACTGGGTATAGTTCCACTGAGGTTAAATGCTATGGTTTGAATGTATGTGTCCCTCCAAAATCCCTATGCTGAAACTAATCACAAAAGTGATGATAATTACAAGGTGGGGTCTTTGGAAGGCAAATAGGTCACGAGGCCTCCAACCTCCTGAATGGCATTTATGCCCTTAAAAAAGAGCTAGGGCCTCCAGCCTTCTCACCTTCTACCACGTGAGGATGCAGCAACAAGGCGCCATCTATGAAGCAGAGAGCAGAGTTCAACCAAATGCTTAATCTCCTGGCACCTTAATCTTGGGCTTCCTGACTCCAAAACTGAGAGAAATCAATTTGTGTTGATAAATTACCTAGTCTAAGATGTTCTGTTATAGCAGCAAGAACAGACTAAAACACCAAAGAATTACCACTTTTGAAAAACCAAGTAACTTCCATCTTCATCAATTGTGTTAGCATTAACATTTCCTTTCTTCTATTATCTACTCATTTTTATAAAGACAAAACTACAATAGCATTCAAATAAATAAACTACAAAAGCATTGATACTAGCGAAAATGAGCTGAATGGGCAAGTTGTATCACCATGCAATACAGTTCAAATCATTGTCAGCTGATATATGAAACACTAAACTAGAAAGAACGGTATTTCATGACATAAGTATATATCATATGAAAAACCACATAAGTAAAATCCTTTAGTGAGAAATTTTTGTACTCAGTCATTGGGAAGGAAATAGGTAAACTTTCTTATAGCCTATCAGAAGAAAAATTATGGGCTCTAAAGTTTACAAAATGAGAAAGACATTAATTAATTTTAATACAATATGTCTTAAATTGATATTATTTCTAATTCAGCTCCCTATGTTATTTTTATAGTTGAAACTGTGGGGAAAATGTTATTGAAACACCTATCTGTAAGTATAAACTTGTATGAAAATATCACAACACTCTGATTTGAACACGTGGTATTTAAGGTGCCTGTTAGTTATACAAAGAGAATTAAGGTGCCAACTTACTATCTGGGGCTCAGGAGCAAGAGCTAGGTAAAAAATAAATCTGGGAATCAGCAGCACACACAGGTTGTAAAGCCCAGGGAGTGAGTAACATTGTGGAGGAGGGGAAGTCTGATGGGGAGAAGAAAATGAAAAGGGAGGAAAGGAACAAGAGATACAGCCAATGAGATAAGGAGACAACCAAGAGAGCTTAAAATCACTGCAAAGTGGCTCCAGGCCAGAATGGTCAACTGTGCTGAATGCTGTTATGAGGCCAGAGGAGACCAGATAAGACCTCCCTGTTATCAGCTTTCAGTAGGAATGCTGTCCCCTTACCCTCCTTCTATTCAGGGAGAAAATTTTCCAGCCATACTTAACACTAAATTATCTAACAAGTTTTTGGGGAAAAGCTACTTTACCTCCAGAGTTGTTAATGAGTTTCTAGCTAAAGAAGTAGCAGTGACTCAGGCTACATCAAAGCAGCACCCCTGGACACCGTGGCTACTGAACATGACTTTCAGATGCCTCCAGACACACGAAGCCCAGTGGTGGAGTGAAGAAGACAGCCAAACCTACCCCAGCTCTCAAGGGAAATGTCATGTGAAACATACACTGTTTTGTCCCCTACCAACTTATCAAAGTAATTAAGGGGGCCAAAAAGCAGAAAAAGGCAGTTACTTAACGTTTCCGAAAGGATGCACCTTCACTAGGCAAAACAGAAAATAAGCAGCTGAAGGAGCAGAAATAGGTAAACCAGGCTTTCCTTCTTTCTAATCCAATCTCAACCACGATTATAATTCTGGGTGTAATTCAGAATAGAAGCCCAGCAGAGCTGTAAATCAATTCTTAGATTTAAAGGTCAGCATCAAAACATTCCCTCCCATTGCTGGTTGAGGTGAAATGGACACTCCATATATTTGCTGGCTGGCATGAAAACTGGTACAACACTTTTGGAAAGCATTTTGGCAATAGGATTCAAGAGCTTTTAAAACCGTTTCTATTCCTTCAGAGATCTAATACTATTTCTGGAAATCCATCTTAAGGAATTAGTCTGCAATTAGGAGGGGAAAAAAACCTTTGGGTTCATGAAAGTATTATTCATTACACAAAATCACTGTAAACTACATAAATAGCCATTTTAAAGGAAATAGGTAAATTACAGTGAAATATGCAACTAATAAAATTCTAATTTTTGTAAAAACATAGAAAATGCAAATCAAATGAAGACAAAAAATGTATCAAGTATAATCACACATATATAAATGCACAAAAATAAAAGAAAAAATTTTTAAAAGATGGTGCAACTGTGAACAGACACGAAAAGCAAACTGACTTTACAGTAAGGCTGGTTGAGCAAGACAGAAATATGGGCCAGGCGCAGTGGCTCTCGCCTGTAATCCCAGCACTTTAGGAAGCCGAGGCGGGCGGATCACGCACTCAGTAGTTCAAGACCAGCCTGGCCAACATGGCGAAACGCTGTCTCTACTAAAAATACAAAAATTAGCCAGGCACAGTGGTGGGCACCTGTAATCCCAGCTACTCAGGAGACTGAGGCCAGAGAATCGCTTAAACCCAGGAGGTAGAAGTTGTAGTGAGCCAAGATCTCGGCACTGCACTCCAGCAATGGCAACAGAGTGAGACCCTGTGCCAAAAAAATAGAAGGTGGGGGAAAAAAAATCAAAAAAGGAGAGGTAAGCTCCTTAGTTAAAGAATGGTAGTAAAGAGATACTACACAGCAGAAAAAAAGCAGTCTGCAAAAACCCATCTCTATTCATCAACTGGAAGTTCAAATGACTCCTTGCAATGTTTTTCTCCCTTTTTATTCCTCCCTATTGCTCTTTATTCTAAACTGCCAATACTACAATTAACTCCAGATTATTCATGTAAAAGAAGATCATAAATTTAGAGAATACTAAGCAGATGATCCAATGCCAACTGGCTTTAGTCTTTGGATGGCATCATATTAGAATTCTCTAACAACAGTGTACCTTCCTATTTATATTAAACTACCAGAAAATAATTTGCATTCTTTATTGGAAGGAATGGCATGGAAAATGGTCCAGAAACAAACTGAAAAAGGAAAGTAAATCATTTTTAAGTAACCATAATATGTAAAATTTCATATACAATTAACACAATATAAAATAATATAAACTGCATTCTTTTGAAGTATTTAGAAAAAAAAAGTCTAGAAGATAGCACGAATTTATAGCCAAACTAAATTCATTAACAGTCCAAAATGCTGTTAAAGTATATTAACTTAACTTGGAAAAGCCAGACAAAGTAATTTTTTTAAAAAATCAGTGCTCTTACGACTAAACAAAAAAGAAAGTAATTCCAAAAGAGGGTAGCAGAGCATAATTGTTGAGAGTACAGAAGAGTCGGACTGTTGGTGTTTGAATTCTGGCTCCACTAATTACTAGTTTGTGTTCATTTTTGTGCCTCACTCTTCTCATTTGGAACAAAAGTACTTATCATACATACAGGGTTCTTATGAAGATTAAATGAATTAAAGGATTTAGTAGGCAGCCTGGACTAAGTTACTAAATGGGATACAAAAGGTTATTAACCAGTTCCAGAGATGAACAGAGATGATGTTTGTACAACTATGTGAAACACTCAAAATGGTTAAAAGGCTAAATTTTGTGTTATATAAATTTTAAAATAAGTTTTAAAAGGCTATTAGCCACCACCCATTTGCTATAAAAGCATTTTAATTTCTCCTGGCAGAAAACAAATTATCATACATAAGACTCCATATAAGTTGAGAGTTTCTATTTTTAAAAATCTTTATCAATATAAGGGTTTTTAGGATGCTGGTATCAACTTCTGGGTTCATGTTTTGCAAAAATAAATTTAAAAATAATATGGTGTGTTTATGATGATGTTCAAATTATACAACTTCAACTCTCAAGCTAAAATTTACTCTTTGGAAGTTGGCAATATTACCCCCTTAGAGTAACAAAACAAAAATACACTGCTCTAACCTGAAACTACTTGGAAACAGATCTATAAACCCTTTCTTTGAACACTAGCATTTTATTGTATCTTCCACATAAGTACAGAAAGACTTCACAGACCTTAAATATAACCAATTACAAATAGTGACAAAAATCTTTAAATGCTTGTTTTAAAATAAAACCTTGCAAACTAGCCCCAAGCCACTTCTCTCAGATTACAAAATGAGCATGTGGTGAAAAGGGACAGAGAATACCAATTTACTATACCCTATACTGACTGACAATTTTTGTTGCATAGCAACAAGATTCTGCAGTCTGAAAACAGCACAGAACTCCTTTTCTTGATCTGCCAAGCCACAATTAACCCCATCAAGGCCAAGGCTGAGAAGTATGCAAAACAAATTCGTATCAGGGACAGGCGCTGTGGCTCATGCCTGTAATCCCTTTGGGAGGAGCACGGATCTCCTGAGGTCAGGAGTTTGAGACCAGCCCGACCAACATATAGTGAAACTCCATCTCTACTTTAAAAAAAAAAAAATTAGCTGGGCATGGTAGTACACGCCTATAGTCCCAGCTACTTGGGAAGCTGAGGGAGGAGAATCACTTGAACCCAGGAGGCAGAGGTTGCAGTGAGCAGAGATCACATCACTGCACTCCAGCCTGGGAGACGAGCAAGACTCCATCTCTCAAAAAAAAAATTTTTTTTTTGCATGAACTACTACCAATATTAAAAGTCTAATGATATAAATTCTAAAACTAAAACCACAAGCCCAAATTCCAGCCTATTTACAACTTGGAAGTATTAATGTGCCTTCACTCAAAGTTTCTCCATGTACCAGCAAAAACTGCCAATGTTCATTTTTGGACTACATTTCTTTTCAAAGCATCATCTGCAAGAGTTAGTTGTTTTTTTATTTTTAATCCTAGGTAATAGCACACCCACAGATTTTGTTTCATAATTTTAAAGATGTCATTTGAGCCTTTTATTTTCTAAAAATTATAATTTTTAAGAAAGGGCTATAATGTCCTAATAGTTTTTCTCCTACTAGAAATTTGTTTGTACTATTTTTATGGATTACTTATGTAAATAACTAGTAACAATTCAAAAAATATTTTGTTTTTGTTTTTTAAAAATTCTACTTCATCTACTTCATTGTTTAGGGGTTTCCTCCTTTATTTTGAGAATGTTAAATGGCTGCCAATCTCTACCTAAGAAACAGATTAAATACAGAAAAACAAAAAATCTGTGTAAAACAGTGGTTCTCAGCTGGGTGTGGTGGCTCACATCTGTAATCCCAGGACTTTGGGAGGCCGAGGCAGGCGGATCACCTCAGGTCAGGAGTTCAAGACCAGCCAGGCCAAGTAGAGAAACTTCATCTCTACTAAAAATACAAAAATTAGTTGGGCATGGTGGCAGGCACCTGTAATCCCAGCTACTCGGGGAGCTGAGACAGGAGAATCACCTTGAACCCAGGAGGTGGAAGCTGCAGAGGGCCAAGACCATGCCACTGCACTCCAGCCTGGGCAACAGAGTGAGACTTCGTCTCAAACAAACAGAAAAACAAACAAACCAGTGGTTCTCAACATTTCCAAAGATGAAAAGATCCTTTAACTTCATGAACAGTTGTTCTACTTTTAGTACTGTATATGTTGACTGAGAAAATGTGATTTAAAAGCACATTAAATTTGCGAGCTTTTAAATGAATCTACACATTATCAGAAAGGCATTTACATATACTTGAAATATAATGCATGTAAAGGCTGGCATCTTTGGATTACAGACAAATAGTGCTATACCTAGGGGTTCAACTATTCTTTAAAGGAATGGCACAGATGCCCCCCAGGTCTCACAAATTGGAAGTCATTAATCCACTGGAAAAGTTCAAATTATTTTGAATAAAATACTCAGGGTAAGGTACATATAGGCTTGGAAATGAGACAAAGCTGGGTTCAGGTCTAGGTGTCACCACTTACTAACCACGCAGGCTTGGGCAAGGGCATTAATGAAGATATATTCCCTGCATGATGGCTTAAGGACTGGAAGACATAATGTAAAGGAAGTATGTGGCATGCTAGTTTTGTTCCTTAAACTGTCACTCAAAGTCTTAAACTGTCACTCAAAGTCTTAAACAACCCAGCCCAACTGCCATATTTCCTACTGCTTTCAATACAAACGCCAACATGAGACTTGAGACAGCAATGGACATGATCTTAAGGATGAAAAATGAAATTTGAGAAGTAAACAGAATTGAAAGGTAAAATAATAAGAGGCTACATAAAGTATTAAGATCAAGGACTCTGGAGTTATGCAGGACTCAGATCTGAATTTCGTCTGTCATTTGTCTACTCTATGACTTAAGCCAAGTCACTTAACTATCCTAAGCCTTAGTTTCCTACACTGTAAAACAGCAATGACAACATGGATCTCATGGCTTATTCGAATCCATTAAATGAAATGATTCATGTGAAGTTGCCTGGCCTATCTTTAAATATTTAACAAATAATACCTATTAATATTACTTATCAAAGTTATATGTAATTGGTTAGACCACTTAATTTGTACCAGATGTGAACAAATGTTACCCAAAGGTTTGCCTCAAAGATGTTCTGGTCTGTGCTGAAGGACTCATATCCCGTGGCAGGCACGTTTTGGATATTCAGCTATCAGGTCTCTGGATCAGTAAGGACATTTTATATCGGGTCTTTGGAACCCAAATCTAATCTTTAAAAATAAGTTTAAGTACTTGCAATAAATTAACAATGAAGTACCTCAACTTCTTTGAAAGTGTTTTATTTTTTCCATTTCACTTATGTTAAAATTCAAAAGCTGATTTTCTTCAGGTAGTTCCAATTTATACATGAGCTTATGATTTTTAGGATACGAACTGATTTTCTTTCTTGAAACTGCTTATAAATTGTGGTTAGGGTACTATGCTAGCCTACTGAAGTCTAAGCAACAAAATAGATATGTGCATTTTGTAATAAAAGTAGGAAACATCACGAATGCCACCTCATTTCACTTAAACAAAGCATTTGGGAGTTTAAACTATGTTGGCTGGGCACGGTGGCTCACACCTGTAATCCCAGAACTTTGGGAGGCCAAGGTGGGTGGATCACAAGGTTAAGAGATTGAGAACATCCTGGTGAACCCCATCTCTACTAAACAACATGGTGAAACCCCACCTCTACTAAAAATATACAAAATTAGCTGGGCATAGTGGCACACGCCTGTAGCCCCAGCTACTCGGGAGGCTGAGGCAGGAGGATCGCTTGAACCCAGGAGGCAGAAGTTGCAGTGAGCCAAGATCACGCCACTGCACTCCAGCCTGGAGACAGAGTGAGACTCTGTCTCAAAAAAAAAAGTTTAAAATATACTGAACATATTTTTTAAATGTGTAAGTTATATAGTAGTTGCTGACATTTTACAGAATTTAAAGAGGTTCTCAAGCGGAGTGATTTTAGCCCTCATAAACATCTGGCAAGTGTGTGGAGACATTCTGTTTGTCTCTTGTAGGGGAGAAAGGTTAAGGGGTATGCTACCGGTATTTGGTGGGTAGAAACTATGGATGCTGCTAAACATCCCACAATTCACAGTACAACCCTGCAACTGGGAATTATCTGGCCCCAAATATCAGTAGTGCTGAGGTTGAGAAACTCTGAAAGTAGGGACTGATGTAAGAAAAAAAACACTAAATTCTCTTTGAAAAGACCTAGGAATATCATTTCCCCATCATCATTTGAGAAGATTATCTGTTCTCCCTGGAGAAAGGTCTTGTCACTATCATTAAAACTCTATTGAATGTGAGGGTTTATTGGGCTCTCTATTCTATTCACTGGTCTATAGGTTGGTCCTTATTATGCCTTTACCTCACTGTTTTGATTATTGTAGCTGCAAAGTTTTGAAATCGAGAAGTGTCTCCTCCAACTTTGTTCTTTCTCAAGATTGTTTTGGCTCTTTCGGGTCCCTTGAAATTCCGTATGAATTATTTTTGTAAAAAACACCATTGGGATTTTGTTAGGGATTGCACTGTGACTATATATCGATTTGGGTAGTACTGTCATCTTAACAATATCAAGTCTTTAAATTCATGAAAACAAAGTCTTTTCGTTTACTGAGGTCTTCTCTTTCAGCAGTATTTTATAGTTTCAGTGGATAAGTCTTTCATTTTCTTGGTTAAATTTATTCCTAGGTGTTTATTTCTTTAGAAGCTACTGTAAATGAAATTGTTTTTATATAAAATTTATTTTTAAAGAGACAGTCTATATTGCCCAGGCTGGTCTCAAATTCCTGGCCTCAAGTGATCCTCCCATCATAGCCTCCCAAAGTGCTCGGGATTACAGGCATAAGCCACCACACTTAGCCTGAAAATGGCTTTCTTAATTTTTTTCAATTTTCCATTGCAGGTATATAGAAACAACTGATTTTTGTGTGACAACCTTGTGCACTGCTACTTTGCTGAATTTGTTCACCAGCTCTAGCAGCTTTACTGTGTAATCTTTGCATTTATTTATTTTTAATGTGTATACATGCATGTGTCTCTCTGTATCTATTATCCAAGACAATTAGCTCATCTGACTAATGAGAGAGATGAATGAGATCAAACTTGTGGTAAATACTTAAAGAGGAAACTCAGGCAAGAGGTTGATGTTGAAGTCCTAACCCTCAGTACATCAGAATGTGACATCATTTACAAGCAGGGTCTTTGCAGATGTAATTAGTTAAGATGAGATCATATACTGGAGTAGAGTGGGCCCCTTAAGACAATATGGGTTGGTATCTTTATAAGAGGAGGAAAACACCAACCGAAGACAGAAATGGAAAAGACAGCCATGTGACTGCAGAAGCATGAGACTGAAGTGATGTACCTACAAGCCAAGGAATGCCAAAGATTGCCAGCAAACCCAAGCCAAGAAAGCAATCCTGCCTCAAAACTGTAACACAGAAATCCTCCTGTTGGAGTCTCCAGCTTACTGACCTGCCCTTGCAAATTTCAGACTCAAGATGCAACACCAATTCTTGCCCGAGTTTCCAGCCTGCCAGTCGGCCTTACAAATTTCAGACTTACCAGCTCCCATAATCATGTAAGACAATTCCTTTAAATAAACAAATACTGGTTCTGTTTTTCTGGAGAACCCTGGCTGGTAATGATGAGAGCATTTATGAAAATGGGAAGAGTAGATGTGGAGGTCACAAAAAATAAATTGCCTACCTCAGAAGTGTACCCAACATCTGCATAAATTTATGTACTTAAGTTTTTGTAAAGCCCTTATTGTGTTAGTTTTTAATTTTAGTACTTTTTACAGACTCAGAAAAAACAGTCAGTATGTTAAAGGGAAACAAAATTGCTGATTGGGTGACAAGATTCTTATTTTGTATAGCATTTCCAGCCAGGAAAAACAAAACCAAATATATTTGATGTCTTGTCTTTACATTTTCAAGGCATTTTGGAAATTTTTGTCAAAATGTTATAGCATGACACCTTTACTTTGTTACTTACCACAACATACTATGTACAATATAAAATTGTTTAAAGTACTGTCCCAATACCTTTATTAAAAATCAGATAACTTAGCTAAAGAATAAAATGAGGGTGCAGTGGCTCATGGTTATAATCCCAGAATGTTTGAAGACTGAGGTGGAAGGATCACTAGAAGCCAGGAATTTGAAATCAACCTGGACAACACAGCAAGATCCTCATCTCTACAAGAAATAAAGAATACAATGAGAAGGCCTAAAACAACCAATAGTCAAGAGTCTAATTTTTTAATTTATTCAAGAAAGTTATTAAAAGTGTCTCATTGTACCTAGCATGATACAAAGTGCTTAGAGAAATGTGTCATGAGCTTATATTTCTTTTTTTTTTTAAGGGAAAAATGTGTGTAAGACGTACCAAAAGAGCTAGTCAACGGAGACTATGAAAAGAGAGACTCATCCTGGAACGGTCACTGAAGACAAACCAGAGAGGAAACTAAAACAAGAATGGGACTGAGGTGAGCACAGAGAAGGAAGCTTTCCAGAACACAGAATAAAAGTAATGAAACCAAAACTTCACTGGTACCTTTGGAAAACTATAAACGACCATTTTGAAGTGAATTCACATGGGGAGTATTGAAAGGCACTGCTGAACTGTTTTTCCGAGGGCCCTGAATGCCAGGTTAAGACATCTCTTCTGTGTGCCCCAGGGTGCAGGGGAAGGTTTTTTTCAGTAGAAAGTTTTTTATTTTTTATTTTTGTTGTTGTTTTGAGACAGGGTCTCACTCTTTCACCCAGGCTAGAGTGCAGTGGTGCAATCTCTGCTCACTGCAACCTGTCTCCCAGGTTCTAACTATTCTCATGCCTCAGCCTCCCGAGTAGCTGGGATTATAGGCATGTGCCATCACACCCAGCTAATTTTTGTATTTTTAATAGAGACAGGATTTCACCATGTTAGCCAGGCTGGTCTAGACCTCCTGACCTCGAATGATCTACCCACCTCAGCCTCCCAAAATGCTGGGTTTTCTTCAAGAGAAAGTTTAGATAGGATGGCTGACCACATGGGGACCACATATTATGAAGGGAAGGCAGGGTGACAGATCTAGGGGGAGAACTTGTTCTAAGTAATGCAAATAACCATTCTATGTTGGGAGGCTGGTTTTTAATTTAAATACTCATCTTAAATTATACACATCATTTTAAAATACAAGTACTCTAAGAATTTAACCGGCTATTTGCTTTCAGAGTGCCTAAAAAAGAGAAACTTTTATATTAAAAGTTAGAGAAAAAAGGCACGCAGGGTGTGGTGGCAGGTGCCTATAGTCCCAGCTACTCAGGAAGCTGAGGTGCAGAGATGGCTTCAGCCCAGGAGTTCCAGGTTGCAGTGCGCTATGATCACACCACTACATTCCAGCCTGTGTAACAGAGCAAGGCCTTGTCTCAAAACAAGAAGAAAGAAAGAAACAAATAAAAAACTCAAAACAACATTCGGGAGCTTGAACTTTATTTTTTCTTTTAATCTTATGGTACAACACAAAGAAAATAATAAATAGAATATACCCAATCCATAAATCCTCTAACCACGTTATGGCAAATCTCAAAACAAGACAATGAATTAATACCATTTTGCAGAAAAAGAAATTAAGATTTGGGAAAGTCAAGGTCTCACAGCTAGTAAATAGCAGAATGGCTTTGAAGTCAATGCTGATTCTATTAAACTTGCTTAACTCCCCCCAAAATGCAAACACCTTGAAAAACTCCCATATGAAGAGGAATATAAAATAAAAAGATGACATTCAGATGTAGTTCCCTTAAAGTGGAACAAAATGACACTTTACCAAAGCAATACAAAATAACCCTGGCAACCACTGTAATTAAAAGGCATAAATCTAAAATATTTGAAAAAGACTCTACTTAGAACCAACCAAAAATACAGGAAATGGTCTCTACCCTCATGGTACCATATCTGATCTTCACAGCACCAAAAAACAAAAAAAAAAAAGTTTTCTTTTTTTTTTTTTCTGAGACACAGTCTCATGTGGGATGATCATGGCTCAAAGCAGCCTCAACCTTCTGGGCTCAAGTGATCCTCCTACCTCAACCTCCCAAGTAGCTGGGACTACAGGCATGTGCCACCACACCCAGCTAATACTAATTTTTGTATTTTTTTTGTAGAGATAAGAGTTTCACCATGTTGTCTAAGCTGGTCTTCAACTCCTGGGCTCAACTGATCCACCCATTTCGGCCTCCCAAACTGCTGGGATTACAGGTATGAGCCACTGTGCCTGGCAGCTCTTAAAAGTAATGCCTCCTCCCCCACTAAACTGTAAGCATAAGGCAATGGGTCATACCTATGCACATTTTTACTTTTTTGTAAGTTATTGTTGAGGATTTTACTTACTGGGCCATTTTACTGACTTAGGAATCACTGAGAAAGGAAAATCATGCAGGAATTATGCCATGAGGAGGAGGAGCTTGGTCTTAATGCCAAGAGCAATGGGAAGGCACTGAAGTAGTTCAGACTCAAGATTGAGTTGATCAAATCCAAATTTCATAAACATCTAACTGCTCACAGATAACAGTTTGGATGGGAGTAACAGACCAATGCAGTAAATTAGAGAATCTAGAACAACATGTATGTAAAAATGTAATACAGGACAAAATAGGTACAAGGATCTTAAAATGAAAGTTCACTAAGAGATTCACAGAAGTTGCCAGGGAAGCAAAAGTAATCTTAACCCAAAAATATCCACTAATGAACTAAACATTTATAATATCAGTCAGTCCCCATTAAACATCCCTCCCAAGGCAGCATTAGCCTCCATGTCGGGCCATTTCACCTTGTCCTGTCAGTCTCTCAATGATTGGCAGGTATTTCAATTACAAAGCAACGCAATGCATATCATCTACAAAGTGAAAGTGCAAATCTTCCAAGAAATGCAAGCCTTTATAAAGTTATTGAAAATGATGAAAACTCTTTCCAAAGCAACTGAAAAAAATAAGTATTTGGAAAGATACTGACTGGGAAAGGGCATGAGGGAAATTAATGGCCTAAGTGTGTTCTGTATCCAGACCTGGTTGGTGGCTACACAGGTATGTACACATAGTAAAAATTTACCAAGCTACATGTGCACATGATTTATGCATTTAGCCGTATGTAAATGATAACTTAAGAGAATTGCTATGGTTTGAATCTTGAAACTCATGTTTAAATTTAATCGTAACAGTACTAAGAAGTGATTAGGCCATGGGCATTCCATCCCCATGAATGGATTAATACCATTATGATGAGAGCAGGTTAGTTACCACAGGAATTCAGCCCCCTTTTTTCTGTTTTGAGTATACAGCTTCTGGCTGTGTGATGCCTTCTACCAGGTAATGAGATAGCAAGAAGGTCCTCACCAGATCCAGTCCCTTGATCTTAGACTTCTCGGCCTCCAGAACTGTGAATCACATAAATTGCTTTTCTTTATAAATTACCCAGTCTGTCTGTGGTTTCTGTTATAGCAGCATAAAATGGACTATGACAGGATTTAAACACACACACACACACACACACACACACGAAATGGTCCTACTTCCTCCAAGAATTACTGGGTCTGAATGTGAAGCCTCCAAGTGCTATGGTCTACGTGTTACCAACATAAAGATGAAGTGAACACCAAAGATGGCAAAACGTACCTGTATCCTCAGAGACATCAGTGACCCACTGACTGCAGTATAAAAAATATAGTTTTATGTAGGATGGAGCCTACCCTATCTTTGGACCTCCAATTATATGAGATAAATTTTCTCAATATTTAAGCACTTAAAGTCAAACAGTTATTTGTAGCTGAAAGCATTTTAACAGATTATAATAAGTTAATAACTAGAGAACTAACAAAAGAAGAGATACTTGGAGGTCAAAAGAAAATCTGAAAATCAAAGTAAAGCCCATAGGAAAACTAATGAAGCCCTTGAATATTATGGCAAAAAGGACTATCTCTATGATCACACTGCAAAAATCCATCATAACTTTTCTCAGAAAAATTATGTAAAAAAAATTTTTGGCCGGGGGCAGTGGCTCACACCTGTAATCCCAGCACTTTGGGAGGCCGAGGCAGGTGGATCACAAAGTCAAGATATCAAGACCATCCTGGACAACAGGGTGAAATCCTGTCTCTACTAAAATACAAAAAACTAGCCAGGCGTGGTGGCGTGCACCTGTAATCCCAGCTACTTGGGAGGGTGAGGCAGGGGAATAGCTTGAACCTGGGAGGTGGAGGTTGCAGTGAGCCGAGATCATGCCACTGCACTCCAGCCTGGCAAAAGAGCAAGACTCCTTCCCAAAAAAAAAAAAAAACTTCTCAGAAAAATTATGTACAAAAAAAAATTTTTAAGCGACCAACACTTGATTCATTCTTCTTTCATCCTAAGAATTTAACACATAGTTGCAACCATAATATGAATGTTTTCATAATTTTGTTTCATTTTTCAAGATTAAACCCAAATAAAGCCTTTTCTCCCCACCCCAACTATGTACTATTATCTCTGAAATGTTCTAGGTCAATTCATCCTACAAGACCTTGTTCTCATGCCGATTATCTTCAGAAAATAAAGACCCCTTAAACAATGAAATCACAAGGAGAAATAAATTACTCACTCACACATCAACAACTGGAAAATTCAAATATAGGCCTCAGTTCAAAAGTTTACCATTACGAAGAGTTATGTATAAGAGCTTACTGGTTAAAACCCATGGGCTCTGGAACCAGACTGCCTGAAATGGAATCCCAGTTCCGCTGTCTACTAGCTGGGTGACCCTGGGCAAGTCACCTATCTCTCTGTAGCTCAATTTCCTCATCTATAAAATGGAGATAACAGTTCTATCAGTGTTAAATGAGTTACTATGTAAAGGTTTCAAACAGAAAGTACTCTATAACAGTTAGCTATTACATTGTTTTAAACTCTAAGAAAACTGAAGAATATAAATGCCAACACTGAAACTAATTAGCAAAGGAAAAACATTTTTAAAAACACAAACTTTATGCTTTAAATACAAGTATATACATTTTAAATAAAATTAAGACAAAGAAAAATGAGAAATGTACTTACGATAAAAATAAGCTAAAAGTATATTATATAGGCTTTTATATGATGTAAAAAATTATGCATTTTACTTCTGAACACATAAGAATTTTTTTTAAAGGTACCATGTCAGACTTATTAAACTAGAAACTAAGCCAACCGCTGTGGTTCACGCCTGTAATCCCCGAACTTTGGGAGGTCAAGGCAAGCAGATCACTCAAGGCCAAGAGCTGAAGACTAGTCTGAGCAACACAGCAAGACCCCATCTCTTTAAAAAAAAAAATTTAACTATTAAAAAAAAAAGAAACCAATGTGTGGCTGCACACTTCACTAAAGATACAATTTTAAATCTTAACATATGGAGAAAAAAAGAATGGAATACTCAGTATTATAGAAGATATAAGGCCAGGTGTGGTGCTCACATTTGTAATGTGAGGAGGGGCAGGCAGGACTTCAAGACCAGCCTGGCCAACATGGTGAAACCCGTCTCTACTAAAAACACAAAAAGAGCTGGGCACCTACGGCTCACACCTATAATCCCAGCACTTTGGGAGGCCGAGGAGGGCAGATCACTTGAGTCAGAAGTTCAAGACCAGCCTGGTCAACATGGCGAAACCTCACCTCTACTAAAAATACAAAAATTAGCCAGGCATCATGGTGTGCCTGTAATCCTAGCTACTTGGAAGGCTGTGGCAGAAGACTCACTTTAACCTGGGTGGCAGAGGTTGCAGTAAGCCAATATCATGCCACTGCACTCCAGCCTGAGCAAAAGAGTGAGACTCCATCTCAAAAAAAAAAAAAAAAAAAAAAACCGTTAGGCAGGCGTAGTCTCATGCATCTGTAATTCCAGCTACTTGGGAGGCTGAGGCAGGAGAATCACTTGAACCCAGGAGGCAGAGGTTGCAGTGAGCCAAGACTGAGCCACTGCACTCCAGCCTGGGTGACAGAGCAAGGCTCTATCTCAAAAATAAAAATAAATAAAAAATTAAAATATTTTAAAAATTAGCTGAGCATGGTAGTGCACGCCTATAATCCTAGCTACCCAGGAGGTTGAGGTGGGAGGACTGTTTGAATCCAGGAAGCAGAAGTTGCAGTGAGCCGAGATCACACCACTACACACACTCCATTCTGGGTAACAGAGACTCAATCTCAAAAAAAAAAAAAAAAACAAATAGGAAATTTTATATTACGACCCCAATGAATTGCACCTCTTGATCTGTCCTTGTGTAACTGCCTCCCACACTGACTCTGGGCTTGACCATATGACTTATTTTAGCCAAAGAATCATAAGCAAACAGGATGCAAGCTGAGGTTTAATAAGAGCTTTCATACTAGGGCATGCTCTCATGAGAAGGCTGCTACTATTAAGTGAGAGATGAGGCAAGAGGATGGGATAGACAAAACAGATGGACTTAAGTGAATGAAAACACACAAATGAGTCCAGGTAAGAAGAGTGGCCCAGCCAATCCATACATGTTTTACTAGGCTTTGAGATGGTTTGTTAAACAAGCAGTGGATACCGGATCCAATATATGTAACGCACTATGAAGAGTTAATATCCTCATTATTATAATCATTAGAAGAAAAACTACATATCTCATTGGGAAAACAGAAAAAGCACATGAACAGACATCCACACAAAAATAAAGATGTCAATAAACACCTATAAGTAATCAAAGGAATACAAATTAAAACAATGAGATAACACCTTTTGCCTATCAGATTGGCAAAGATTAAAAGACTAATAATGGCCTGAGCAGGCCAGAATGTGGGGTAACTAGAACCCACACTACTCTTGCTTATTTTGTAATGTGTATCAAAAACTGACACAATTCCCTTTAGTCATTTTGTTTGATTTATTATTCACTCAATTACTTACTGCATACTCACAGAGGCCTGTGCTGAAACTTGGAATACGGAGCCAGGTCATGCAAGACCTTAATAATTTTGGTTTTATTATTAATTTGGGTTTTATTCTAAGGTGTCACTGAAGGCTTTAGGAGGTAAATAACAGGAGTATTCTGAGTGATGCATTAAGAATAGGGGACAAGAATGGTAATGAGGAACACTAATAGTTCAGGTAAGAGGTAACAGTGGCCTGGAATTGAGTCAGTGAGAGGGACAGAAGCAAATGAAGGTGACCTGGCAGGACAATGATAGACTGGATACAGAAAAGTAGAGAAATAAAAACTAACTAAATAAATAAAACAGCACTACTTCTCGATTTTACTTTTAGGAATGTATTCTAAAACAGAATCAGATATGTACACAAAGACACATAACCAAAGATGTTCAGAGCAGTGTTTTTTATAATAACAAAAATAATGGAACAAATCTAAAAGTCCATCCGTAAGATTTAAGTAGATAAAGTCATCTATCCAAAGCAACGGAATATTATGCAGTCACTTAAAATTATGTAGATATACAGTTTGTAACAAGAATGATTGACAGGGCACAACAGCTCATTTCTGTAGTCCTAGTGCTTTGGGAGGCTGAAGTGGGAGGATGACTTGAGGCCAGAAGTTCAAGACCAGCCTAGGCAACATGGCAAGACCTTGTCTCTAGAAAACAATCTAAAAATTAGCCAGGCATGGGGGCACACACCTGTAGTCTCAGCTACTCAGGAGGCTGAGGTGGATCACTTGCACCCAGGAATTCAAGGTTGCAGTAAGCTATGATTGCACCACTGCACTCCAGCCTGGGTGACAGTTCAAGACCCTATTTAAAAAATAAAAATAATAAAACTTAAAAAGCATATTTATTATATATATGGAAAAGGACCAGATACAAAATACACAATACAAATACAGTAAAATTCCATTTTTAAATAGTATAATCTTTTATAAACATATGCACACACATATTGATGGCTACAAAGGCAATGCAAAAAATTTAGAAAGCTACACATCAAAATATTAAAATTCTATGTGGCTTGGATTTAACATTTTGTTTCATAAATATTTTATACTTCCCATACCTTCTAAAATCTGTGCAAAATCGGCTAGGTGCAGTGGCTCACATCTGTAACCCCAGCACTTTGGGAGGCCAAGGCAGGCAAATCACAAGGTCAGGAGTTCAAGACCAGCCTGATCAACATGGTGAAACCCCGTCTCTACTAAAGACACACAAAAAAATTAGCTAGGCATGGTGGCACACGCCTGTAATCCCAGCTACTCAGGAGGCTGAGGCAGAATTGCCTGAACCCAAAACTCGAAGGTTGTGGTGAGCCAAGATCGCACCACTGCACTCCAGCCTGGGTGACAGGGCAAGACTCTGTCTCAAAAAAAAAAAAAAAAAAAAAAAATCTGTGCAAAATCTGTAGTATTTTACAATGAACGAAAAAAAGTAATTTAAAAAAATACTGACCAGACATTTGGACAACAGTGATTTATTTTTCTAAAAATACTGCAAAGGCAACAATTAAGTAGACCGTTAAGCAAAAGTTTTAAATGAAAACCTAAGATACATAAATCTTAAATGGTTAAAAACTGAACAGTCACAATTTTGCTTGCAATACCAGTCTAACAGGAGAATTTGGGGGAGGAGGAGAAAGACTGCAGAACAAAGCAGATATTCAAATAACCAATATTCAACAATTATTAAACCTGCACAGAAAGATCCCCTCACTGAACTGTAAAAGGAGCAATTTGGACTCCCTTGAGATTTAACCTAAAGAGCTATTCATTTTATCTTATTTATGTTCTTGGTTCTTTATAAAGCTTCCCCCTGCCAAGTTGCAAATACAACACAGATATGAAAAAGGACAGTTAAAGGTAGTCATTTTGATTTCACATCATCAGATGGATTCTTACCAAGACCAGATGTTCTATAAGGCCTTTACCACTGAAAAAGGGCTGTTTATTTTAAAATGTCATGACTATCTCATTCCCCAAAGACAAACTTTTTTGGTATTTGCGACTACTGTAAACCCCAGAAAATCACCACCCAGATTTAAGTTTTCTAAAGATTCTGATGGATTTGCTTCATCAAATTTTACCAGTGACCTTAGTCATTCGTACTTACAAAATGGCTACTAAAGAGATGCCTGTCTCCTTGGCATGAAGATACAGCTCCAAAATTTGTTCAGGCCTTTCAAAGGCACCACTATGCCACCTCAGCACTCCCACCTGCTTGTTTCCCCACAGAGAAATGTCCAGTGGTTCTGTCTTTAATCTCTCTTCTTTAAATAGCATGAAGATGTCAATTTAAAATATTAATCCAAAGTAATAAAAATGTCAGAAACAACCCATGTAAAAGCAAATGAGATCTTCTTTTGGTATTATTAATATCTATTCTAATGAATAAGTGAAAGCAACAATCCAAGTATAGAATGCTGATATAAAATTTGCATACCATAAAATTTACAATTTTTAAGTGTAAAATTCAGTGGTTTTTAGTGTATTCCCAAGGTTGTACAATCATCACCACTAATTCAAGAACATTTTCCTCACCCCAGAAAGCCCTTACATATTCAAAAAGCAGTCACAGCCCATTCTTCCCTAGTTACCAACCACTAATCTACTTTCTGTCTATATAGATCTGCCTGTTCTGGACATGTCATATAAATGGAATCACAGCATATGTTGCCTTTTGTGTCTGGTTTCTTTCACATAGCATAATGCTTCCATCCATGGTGTGGCATTTCTCAGTACTCCATTCCTTTTGATGGCCAAATATTATTCCGTTGTATGGACATACCACATTTTGATGATCTATTCATGAACTGAGACACATCTGGGTTATTTCTGCTTTTGGGCTATTATGAATAATGATACTATAAACATTTGTATATAAGTTTTTCTGTGGACAAATGTTTTCATTTTTAGGAATGGAATTGCTGGGTCATATGATAACTCTATGTTTAACTTTTTGAGGGACTGCCAAACTGTTTTCTAAAGCAGCTGCACCATTTTACATGGTTTTTCACATTCTTAACATAAACTTAAGAGATGTCAGACTTTCATAGAAGCAGGGGATTTACTCTTATCAAGCTCATTTTGTGTGCCAACTGTTACGCCAGAATTTTATTTAATTTTCCCAACAACTCTATAATTCACAAAGCATCTCTATTTTACATAAGAAATTCAATCCCAAAAAATGTCTGTAACCCACTCAAAAATAAATTATTTAGTAAATGTCAAACTAGATTCAAACCCAGAGTTGACTTCGAAGCCTATCCTCTTTACCCTATACCATTCAATCTCTACACTTAGCTATGCGTACACTGCCTCATACCCAAAGTGGTCTTTGGAAAAGTTGCCTGTTAATAAAACTTATTTAACTCATTGTAAAACAGATAGTTCCCAATGTGAAGATACTTCTAGAAAATTTACTATAAATCAATCAACCTCCCTAATTTATCTTTAGTAAATGAAGTCTACATACTTAAAACTTATCTAAAATTCACCTAAGCATTATACAAATTATTTTCTCCCAAAGTTGTATGCACTGACAAAAAAAAAAAAAAAAGTAGGAATCTTCTACTATAAACTGAATTGTGTTCCCCTAAAATATTCAATGTTAACACCCTAACTCTCAATGTGAGTACATTTGGAAAAAGGGCTTTTGGGAGGTAACTAAGGTTAAATTAAGTTATAAGTGTAGGGGCCTAATTCAATAGGATTAGTGGCCTTATGAAATGAGAAGAGAGAAATTACCCCCATCTTCCTGACCCCAGCACTCCCATACCCACCCTACCATGTGAGGACACAGAGAGAAGGTTATCTTCTGCAAGCCAGGAAGAGAACCCTCACCAAAAACCATCCACACTGGCAAATTGATCTCTGACCTCCAGCCTCAGAACCATTAAATAAATAAATTTCTGTTGTTTAAGCCACCCAGTCTATGGTATTCTGTTACAACAGCCCACACTAATACTTCAAGAGTATCAAATATTCAATGATTGGTATTTGAAGCACTGACGATAATCAAAACAAAGCAAGCACTAAATGGAGAAGAAATAAATTAAACCAAAAGATATGCATATGCTTGTTACTCAAAAATATTTATGAGTTCTTTGGTCAAACAGACTTAAAAACAGATTGGGATGGACGCAGTGACTCACGCCTGTAATCCCAGCACTTTGGGAGGTCAAGGCAGGCGGATCACAAGGTCAAGAGATCAAGACCATCCTGGCCAACATGGTGAAACCCACTGTAGTCCCAGCTATTTGGGAGGCTGAGGCAGGAGAATCGCTTGAACCCGGGAGGCGGAGGCTGCAGTGAGCTGAGATCACACCACTGCACTCCAGCATGGCGCCTGGTGACAGAGCAAGACTCTGTCACAAAAAAAAAAAAAAAAAAAAAAACCCAGATTGATGGCCCTTTAATTAACGCAGAACTTAATCATAAAGTCAAGGAAACGTGATATCCTCCAAAGGCCTTAGGATTTAGACAATCCTAAGTCTGACTCTTGTAGCCACTTCCAAGCTTTGTGTTAGAATAAGAAACAAATTCTGGCCAGGTGAGGCGGCTCACATCTGTAATGCCAACACTTTGGGAGGCCAAGAAGGGAGGATCACTTCAGGCTAGGAGTTTAAAACCAGCATAGTCAACACGGCAAGACCTCATCTCTACAAAATAAAAATTAAATTAAAATTTAAAAAAGAAAGAAAGAAAACCAAATTCTACACCTATTCCTATAGTCAGGATATGAGTTTTTGTTGCTTACCTAAATTATGTTATTAACATTTAGTATCCACCAAATACCACACTATACCCTACAATACCCAGTACAGCTTCTAGAACACTACAGGTACTCCAAAAATGGGATTGCTATTGTTAGTGAATAGATTCTACAAAAGAACACAGCAGTCAAAGTCAAACATTTATATAGGCCACCCACTGTTTGCCAAGTATTTTGCACCATGAATATAAAAATGCAGTCCCTGTCTTCAAAGAACTTACAATGAAGAGGGACGAAAAGAACCACATAATTATAAAACAACAGAATATATGCAATAGCAAAAAAATATGTAAAGTGCACTGGAGCACACAGGGATAGTGGGGTTGGGGGTTGGGGGCTGGGAGAGCATGTTAGGAACAAGTCAAGGACTATACCCCAGGTCTGACAAGGAATCCCCTTCTTGTTTCTAGTTAGGAGAAATTCATAAACCATTATCTGAAGAAGCATCCACTGAAGTACAGCCTCAACTCATACTCTCTTCTAACTTTTACTTCCACTCAATTCCATCCATCAATTTCAAAGAAGGGAGAGATAAAAACTAGATGTTTTACAAGTTATACAATCACCCGTTTTAAGCCTTGTGTAAGATAAATCACCAAAACCTATTCAGTATGTACGTTCTTCTATACCAGCCAAATGGTGCCTCTATAGTTATTTTGCTTAATCCAACTAGGCCAACAAGGTATCCAAAACCTTAAATACTGAATAAACTTTAGTAAATTTTCTCTATTAATCCACACCCTTATTCAAGACATATTCACTTAGTAAATTTTTACAATACTGACATTCAAAAAATGAATATTTGGCTCTTCCTCCTAAAATAAACCTCTGTGGGAAAGTCACACATCCAACAGCTACCAGTATAAATGAAGACCCACGGGAACAAAGAGACTACTATTTGTATTCTTTCATGGATATCTCACTTGACACTTCACAAAACAATCCTGTGTAATATAAGATTATCTCCTTTTTTTTTTTTTTAACCAGTTTGCTCAATTAACAGGTCTGCATATAAAACCTGGATTTTCTGACCCTTGATTGTACTACACTCTAAAATATATATATAATTTATCACTACCACAAATGAAGATACTTCAAAGACCCTAAACATACACACAAGAAGGAAACAGCTTCCTCACCTATAAAATGAACAAAATGTGGCCTATTTGACATCCTTGAGCTAAACAAGGTCCCAAGGTGGAGCCCACTGCCCAGAAGTTTTACCCAACTAGTCTAACATAGAACTAGGCCTGGGAACGAGGGGAGTAGCATAAATTTAAGGCTTACAAGTGTATAAAGAACCTTCTACTACCATTTGATCCCCACTACTCAGTTAAGGATTATCTTTATTTTTACATATTTTTTTTAAAAATACATCAGTGAAATAATGTGATTAGTTCAAGGTCCCCCAGCTAGTAAATAGCTTGGACAAATCCTCATAACCCTATTATACCTTTTTATATGAGAAAGTTAGAGTAGCTAGTAGAAGCCTGGACTATGTAAAACGGATCCAAGAATGTAAACACAAAATCTTCTGAGCTCTTCTTAGCCACTAGGCTACATGTAACTATTTTAAATCAGACAAGCTCCTCTTTCAGTAAAAACAAAAAAAAAGTCTTAGGAAACAAACCAACTATTTTTAAAAATGCACTTAAAAGGCCCACTGTACATGCCTAAACACACATTCACATACATATAAACACACATTTCAATCACAAAGTATCATACACTTTTGAAACATTACATAAATGAAAAATAAGAATAGAACTACATAGAACACTAAGAGTACCAGCTTTTTGGTCTCAACCTTTCCACTGTCCTGTGTAAGTAATGTGACTTTTCATTTTTTAAATATTCATCTTTAAGCAAAATATTAACAAGTAAATCTATACATACATTTTACTCACGTAAAATGCCTATGACTGTTTCAAGAATATAAACTATATACAGTTCTCTTGTGTGTAAGATTACATTATACACAGTGAGAATGCTATTCCTAAAATTAAAGTCATCTGAAAGATATCACTAATACTTCTACCATAATATATTCACCATATCCTCTGTTCAGAATTCTGACCAACTTAGTTGGAAATTCCCTTTGAAACATCAGAACTATATCTTAATGTAACCAAAAAGGACTCAACTTAAAAGGCTAACATTTATGTCCCACAGCACTTGAAACCATGATGAAGACTAAGCATATATTAATATAAACTGAAAAGCCCTTTCTTAAGACCAAAGTATATCAAAGATTTTGCAACCAGCACAAGAAGATTTTATCCCCTGCCAATCTCACTTTTACAGTATCTAAGCAAATCTGCGTACTACCTGAGTTGCACAAACCACCTACCAAATAATCCAGTTCCTTCCAAAGTGAAAAGCTGATCCTTTTTCCTGCTCTTAAATTATGCAAAATTAGCCTACAAAGAATTACTGTAGACTGCTTAAATAAACTTCAGACCTGTGTACCAAGTTCTATATTTACATTACTGAAAAACATCAGTGTGGTTCCTCTCTCCCTACACTTCATAAGGAACAGACCCAAGAAAAGAGCTTAAAACAGAGAAGTTACTTTTTATTTGAAAAAGAACTTTTCAGTGAAGACATAATTTACCTGTGACAGATAACATCTATACATGACAGTGATTAAACTTTACTGAATACCCAAAACGGTAACTTTTTTTTAGTTCACAATCTTTGAATTAGACAATTATGACTGTTTTTATTTAAAAATAACCCACTTTTGGCCAGGCGCCTGTGGCTCATGCCTGTAATCCCAGCACTTTGGGAGGCCTAAGCAGGCAGATCACAAGGTCAAGAGATCAAGACCATCCCAGCTAACACACTGAAACCCCATCTCTACTAAAAATACAAAAAATTATACGGTCGTGGTGGCATGCACCCGTAATCCCAGCTACTCAGGAGGCTGAGGCAGGAGAATCGCTTGAACCCGAGAGGCAGAGGTTGCAGTGAGCTCAAGATCGCACCACGACAGCCTCTTTAAAAAAAAAAAAAAAAACCAACCCACTTTCACTGTTTTACATTTCTCAATGTTAAGATAACTTTACCCAAAGTTTGAAACTGATAACTTCTGGTCTGCAAGATCCCTACGGCACTAAATCTCTAAAACAGAAACCAACAACATAAAATATTACAAGGTATAACTATGTATATTACAGTTCCTGAGTTTTCAAGGACATCAGTAACTCGATTTTTAAAAAAAAGTCACGCTCAAACATATGACTAAAAGTTTTCAAGCCATATTTTACAAAGATTGTGTTTTTTGGTTTGTATAATTACTTTTTAAACTGATCGCTTATATTTCAAAATAACTTGTGAGAAATTAAGGGAAAAAGGGTCAGTCACCTAGAGACACAACATTAAACTCACTCTTTAAGGCCATCATAAAGGTAACTTGGAATCAGACAAAAAAATTCAAATTCACAGTAAGCCTAAGTGAAAATACAACACAGATATATCACAAAATATATACATATAAAAGCAAACTGAAACATGTTCAACCTTGATAGAAAAAAATGAAAAGCAAAGTTTAAAATGGAAACTACTGAAATTGAGAAAGAATTCCAATGACATGACATTTTCTTGCCAAAGCGAAGGCATTTGTAGATTATATCATTCAAATCTCATTGTATTACATTATAAAGGTCTTGGCAACCGTTGGCCATTAATCTTTAACACAAAGGAGATTCAAATCCAAATGAACTGTAAGACTATCTCTTTCAAGAGAGAGAAATGGAGTAATTTACTTTGTCCACAATTGTTTAACCCAAAAGGAAGGCCTTTAAGGATGATAACGCAGAATGGATCAGCCTTCAGTCTACCAAGTCCCATTTCTCACGAAGTCTTGCACCAATCCGAAAAGAGAAGGTTATGGACACAAAACAGGCTTAGGAAAGACTGGAAAAAAAAATCTCCAATGAATGACACACCACATCATGGTTTATTCTCCTACACAATTTGAGAAACAAAAAAGAAAAATATCACACCATATGTTTCATCGTATCAATTAAAAAAAAAATGTTACGACAGTACATTCAATTCTCTTCTTCGGGGCCGCAAAAATAATTTAGCTCCTGTTTTATTGATTACAGAGCAAAGGGAAAAAGCAGCTGCTGCAATGCAACACAGACTCCTACAGAGGAAGGGGAGAAAGGGCTTTTCCAAACAGATCCCTTCCCCACCCCCGCTTACACACCCCTAACAACTTACTTATCCCAGCCTTTTACTGCCCCCACCACGTGAACCTAAGCCATTCTTTCCCTTCCCCCACCATCGTGAAATTTCACCTTTCACAGCGCCTTCACCTACCCCTACCAGAGGCACTTCATTACCCGCAGAGATTTCAGACCTTTCAAACTTTTCTTCCTTTTTTAATTAAACACGAGAGTTAAGAGGCAAAAGTGCATGAAATTTTTACATATATACGGAAAAATACCTGTTTCCCAGCAACATACACGCTTCGATCCTCGAACCCCTCCCCATCTCCCGGGTTTCGCTAGCAAAGGCTGGGGGGAGGAAGCCAGACGCAAATTAAATTTAGGAAGGGAAATCCTGGGTGAAAGAAGAGCATTTAAGGAAAAATGAGAGAACGGTGAAGCGAGACCCCCAAACCACAGCGGTTGGGGAGGTTTCCAAGAAAGAAAGAGAAATTGGAAGGGACAAAAGGGGGAGGGGGGAGGAACAGACCGGAGACCCGGGGAGACGCGCCCGGCCGGGAGAGGGAAGGCGGGGTCCGAGTAGAGCGGGGGTCGCGGCTCCCGCGGCACAATGGCCCGCCGGCCCCCGCCCCGCGCGCCCCTCACCTCATGGTGCCGGCGGCGCAGAGGCTTCCCCAGCAGCCGGGAGACGCGGGAGGCGCCGAGCCGAAGGGGGTCTCTCCTCCAGGGGCGGGGAGCAGCTCGGAGACGGGAGACAAGTGTCCGGCTCCTTCGACGGCCAGGGGCTACAACATCTCCTCGCACAAAGCCGAGGCGCCGGCCGGGAGTGTGAGAGAAGGGGGCGAGAGAAAGGCTGGGGAGGGGGCGGAGAGGCCGAGGCGCGGAGCGGGTCCCCAGGCGGCCGCCGCCTCCCACCTCCTCGTGGTCCTGCTCCTCCTCCCGGAGCTTCCTCGGCCGCCCTCGGAGGGGTGCCCGCCGGGGCCGCGCGCCCGGCCGCCGCTCCACAGGCCCGCGCCCGCCGCGCCGCCGCCGAGGCCGTGTGCAACCGGCAGCTGCTGCAGCCGCGGAGGAGAGTCGGGATCGCCGCGAGGAGCCCGGGAGGAGGCGGGGCGCGCGGCGGAGGAACACGCAGGCGCCGCCCTCCTCCCCTCCTTCCCCCGGGGGCGAGGGGGCGGCGCGGGGGGAGGGGAGGCGGGGGGCCGGGCGCGCTCCCCCGCGCCGGGGGCCGGGCCCCCGCCGGACTGCGGAGAGCGGGTCTGGGCGGGAGCGAGCGCGGCGGCGGCGGCGGCAGAGTGAGGCTCTTTGTTGCCTCCCTACCCCGCCCCCTACAGCCCCCTGGGATTCGGGCCGGCCACCCCGCGACACCTCCCGCCCGCAGTCGGCCGGGGTTCCTCGCCCGGGGTTGTCCTTGACCGTCGGCCCCCTCCCAGTCGCCTCCCGCTCCCCAGAGGCTGGGGGAGTTCCAGGGCCTTCCCCGCGGCCGCGGTGCGGAGATCGAGGCGCCGAGACTTCCCGGGCGCCGGACCTGCAGGCACCGGCGTGGGGAGTCGGGACGCGTGACTGGGCACAGGGCCGGACCGGGGGACTCCGGTCGGCTCGCGGCGGGGTGCCCTGGCGCGGGGCGAGTGCTCAGCCCGCCCTCTTGCGGTCTCGGGAAGGGGACGAGGGAATCGGGGGGGTACCCCGGTCAGCCCCACCACCCGACCCCGTCGCGGCTGCGCCCAGCGATTCCTGCGGAGTTGAGGGGGGCATATAAATGGAAAATATGGTCATCATTGTTCACTTCGCTCCCTTTCTTTCCGAGGAACCCCAGCGTGCTGCGCCGATGGAAGGAGCTGTGCACACTAGGTATAGGGATGACTTCATCCCCTAACGAACGCAGCCGACTCTCGGGGAAACGCAGTCGCCGGGAGACGCGCGCGGAACCGTGTGTTGCCACAAGAGTGGAAGAAGAGAAACGCCGCCAGTGGAGCCGCTTTCCAGCGTCATTAGCAAAGAGGGAACCCCGGGCGGTGGGCGGGGGGAGGGAGAGGAACTAATGATAGTTCTAAATTTTCCGTCATTCCCAATGGTCTTGAAATCACTTCCCTTAATAAGTAGATAGAAAATACTGGCCAGGCAATCTCATTTCAAGTCAAGTCAGGGAGGAGGGCTTCTAGAAAGCCAGAATTGGTCGTTATGGAAGGATTTTGGGGGTTTTTTTGTATCTGAAAACAAGTACAGTAATAAAATTTTTAACGTACGAATTACAGCCCCTTTTTAGTCCCGAAACAGGGATGTGCTTTCTGTATAAAAGATGAAGAAGATGGAAAAGGATTATTGCTACAGGGATCCTGTTACTGAAGAATCTCATCCAAAATGGAGGACCTACCATGACTCCAGGAATCCATTCAAAAGTTTTGGTGTTTTGTTTTAAGATGCAGGTACCATTCAAAAGATAGTTATGAAGGTTGGGATAATGGACACTTCCAAATGAAAAGACAAGTTATAGTGATCCGTGGTCAATGCCTGACTTGTCTGTAATAGAACTGTGGAGCCTGTTTTTAAACATAAAAAAAGCTTCCTGGTTTCAGCCAGGCAAGGCGGCTCACGCCTGTAATCCCAGCACTTTGGGAGGCTGAGATGGGTTGATCACCTGAGGTCAAGAGTTCGAGAACAGCCTGGCCAATATAGTGAAACTGTCTCTACTACTGGGGAGGCTGAAGCAAGAGAATCACTTGAACCCGAGAAGAGGAGGTTGTAGTGAGCCGAGATCACGCCATTGCATTGCAGCCTGGGTGGCAGATCGAGACTCCATCTCAAAAAAAAAAAAAAACTCCCTGGTTTTAGAGCTGAATGCCGAGTTATTTTATTTTGGAATAAGCCTTAGACCAACAGCCCTATAGAACCAGTGACCTGGAGGTATGGCACAGGATCAAGGTGGCCTCAGGTAGTAGAAAGCATTATGCCTCTGCCTTTAACATGGTGTGCTTGAAGAACGCTAATTTCCACCCACGTATCTAATTACAGCTTACCATTACAGAGAGCATTTTATTCAAGGATCTCCAAGCACTGGAGAGAAAACACACTTGCCAGTCAAATGTCCTAGTTGCCATATTGCAAGTAGAGACAGGGAAACAGAGCTCAAGTAACTGGATCAATTAGTGCAACAGGCATGATTAAAAATCGTAGCTAGCAACTATGAGGGTCATTGTCTTATGTAAGTTTCTCCCTCTAGTTTGAAACACATACCTCAACTATTATTCTCTAAATTAACCAAAGAATATGTGCTGTGGAGGCTTTTTTCTTGGAAAAATTATTCAGACATATTGAACCACCTTGGAAAAGTATTAGTAAAACACATTCTACCGCAAAGAAGTCTCACCAATTTGCCTTAGTCCATTCATAGCAATACAGTAAATCTGACAGAGCCTGTGTTTCAGGGAAAACTCTTAAAAAGGGCCAAAAGGGGTGGAGAGAGTGCTGTAATGACTCAAGCTATCTCCTGCCAGACACAAGAAACAAGGATAAAAATTCCTTACAGATGACTCCATAACCTACTTCTCATTTGTGAAAGTTAATCCATCCTGCGCTAAATAAGTGATATATCACATCATCTTTATTCTAACAGCAAATGTTCCAATGGTATGGGCACCAAATTAAGCAATCCAAGTGGAAAATGCTGTTCTTATTGTCTATGTTTATTAAAAATGTACCAGCCAAGAATTTTGGCTGCCTACAACCATTTCCATCCTTTTGGATGGCAGCCTGCCAGCTCACAAGTTGGTCATAGCATTGCCTTTTGGATTTAGATATTGCAATGGGTGGCCTGACCTCCCAAGGTCATTCTGTGGAAGGGCAGTTTGTTGGCTGTGACAAAATGTTATTGCTTCTTGTTCATATTTGGTTTAACATTTAAAGAGGGCAAAAGGGATACTTGAGGTAGGAAGTCACAGACTAATTCTGGTCACAAAGGAAATGCTGTGGAATGTATTACCATATAGAATAAAAGAATTCTAGAGATGGAAGGAATCTTTAGTCCAGCCCACTCATTTTTTAGAAAAGAAATGTGAGACCCACAGAGGTTAAGTAACTTGCCCACAAGTTACACTCAGGATTTCCAATTATTGGTTCATTGTTCCTTCTACCGTATCAAACTACCTTCCTACAGGATAAGAGTGCATTAAGGCAATAACAAGTAAAGCTGATTCTCTTCTCATAAACTCTGCTTAAAAATTAGGCCTGGGCCTGGCATGGTGGCTCATGCTTATAAACCCAGCACTTTGGGAGGCTGAGGCAGGCAGATTGTTTGAGCCCAAGAGTTCGAGACCCAGCCTGGACAACATGGCGAGATTCCGTTTCTATAAAATGTTTTAAAAATTAGCCAAGTGGCCAGGCACGGTGGCTCAATGCCTGTAATCCCAGCAGTTTGGTAGGCCAAGGTGGACGGATCACAAGGTCAGGAGTTCAAGACCAGCCTGGCCAACATGGTGAAACCCCGTCTCTTTTAAAAATACAAAAAATTAGCCAGGCATGGTGCCTGTAATCCCAGCTACTCAGGAGGCTGAGGCAGGAGAATCACTTGAACCTGGGAGGCAGAGGTTGCAGTGAGCCAAGATCGCACCACTCTACTCCAGCCCGGGTGACAGAGCAACACTGGGTCTCAAAAAAAAAAAAAAAAGAAACATACTCAGTTCTTAACATCAAGTATATAGATCTCAACTTTCCCTCAGAGAAAATTTTCACCCCTGCTTTTTTTTTTTTTTTTTTTTTGAGATGGAGTCTCGCCCTGTCACCCAGCCTGGAGTACAATTACGATCTCGACTCACTGCAACCTCTGCCTCCCAGGTTCAAGTAGTTCTCCTGCCTCAGCCTCCTGAGTAGCAGGAATTACAGGCACATGCTACCACTCCTGGCTAATTTTTTGTATCTTTAGTAGAGATAGGGTTTCACCATGTTGGCCAGGCTGGTCTCAAACTTCTGACCTCGTGATCCACGTACCTTGGCCTCCCAAAGTGCTGGGATTACAGGCGTGACCCACCACGCCCAACCTTTTTTTTTTTTTTTTTTAATATGGAGTCTCGGTGTGTCGCCCAGGCTGGAGTGCAGTGGTGAGAACTCTGCTCACTGAAACCTCCACCTCCAGTATTCAAGCGATTCTCTTGCCTCAGCCTCCCCAGTAACTGGGATTACAGGAGCTCACCACCATGCCCAGCTGATTTTCATATTTTTAGTAGAGACAGGTTTTACCATGTTGGTCAGGCGGATCTTGAACTCCTGACCTCAGGTGATCTACCTGTCTTGGCCTCCCAAAGTGCTAGCATTACAGGCGTGAACCCCTGCGCCCAGTCACCCCTGCTTAATATCACAGAGGAGGCCTACTCCAAGCCCTAGGTGTACAGTACACAGACATCACATTGGCCTATACATTTGTTAGCAGTGTGTACTCAGAAAACGAAACAAAACTGGCTTCTGTTGAAGATGAGTTTGCTGCAGGAGTGTTGTCAGTCTGGCTCTGAGGGTTCACTTGGAACATGCCTTGTTTAAATTCATCCGATAGCATCAGTGTAGGCTCGTCCTCCATTTATGGGCATGAGGAGGATGCATGACTAATGCTACTCAGCAGTCAGGAAATCAATGCTAAGGATTGTAGGCACAGTCTCCCCCATCACCCAAAAAAAGGCTCTCCCTCGAAAAATTAAGAGTTACTTTACAGATGGGTGAGGAAGAGAAGGTAGTTTGGAGTGAACTTGATCGTACACTTTCTACTTACACGTAACACTGTTTTCTTTTGTGGCAGTTAGTTCACAGTATAATTTTTGTTTGTCTCCCCAAGAATGGAAAAAAAAATAATGTGGAACATGATATTCCAGTAGGATTCAAGATATTTTTATTTCTCATCTTTCAGCTTTAGCTGTCCATATATAATCTCGGCTCTAAAATATTATCAGGAGACATAGACATTAGAGGAAACTATTTGCCTCTCTGCCTGTTGCATTTTTCTTCTATTTGTCATTTTTCTCCCTTCCAAATTAGGATTTATTCAGCTAATTTCATTTCTTCTTCCCCAGAGTCTCTTTCTTTTCTTAGCTCTACAGTGTTTAGATTTGGCAGAAGATTCCCATAGCCTGAATGGTTTTGGAGTAACATTACTCTGTAGAGGCCATATTCTATAAAATGCAATGTGTTTTTTCCCACAAAATTCAGCTATGGATGCCATTTAAAGAATATGGCAGGTGGGCTTCATTTCTAGATAACAATCAAATGATAGTCCTTTAGAAATTAGATTGAAAATAAGTATCAAGCCTGGTGCAATGGCTCATGCTTGTAATCTCAGCACTTTGGAAGGCTGAGACAGGAGGATCACTTGAGACCAGGAGTTCAAGAACAGGCTGAGAAATATAGTGAGGCTCTATCTCTACAAAAATTAAAATACTAGCTAGGCATGGTGGCATGCACCTGTAGTCCCAACTATATAGGAGGCTGAGGGTGGAGGATGGCTTGAGCCAGGAGGTTGAGGCTGCAGTGAGCCATAATCACACCACTGCACTCCAGCCTGGGTGACAGAGCAAGACCCTGTCCCCAAAAAAAGAAAGTTCAAAAGAACTATCATCACAATCTAATTCTGAACTCTTAGCTCCTAATTTAAAAAATCTAGCTTGTAGCTAGGGGAGAAGAGAAAAGATTGGTACCCTCTTTCTTGCATTGAAGTGATTTACTGTAATAAAACTTGAGAATACCAATTTTCACAGACAATACAATCAGGTGACAACTGACCATACAGCATTTCTTCAAAGGAGATCAGGAAAAAAGTTATTAAAGAAAAGATTATTTTCTGGCTAATTACAGTAGAGAAGAGAGATATTACCACTAGGATGTATCCTAAACAAAACGGTCTAAAATTAATTCACTTACCTTTCAGGTAAGTTTCAAAGCTCATTAAAAATCTCAATTATCTTTCTCTTTGAAACTGTTGCTAAGTATGGTGACCTGGCCAAATTCTACTTTGAGAAATTATCTTCAAATGTTCATTTTCTTGGGTTTAATGTCCAAATTCAACCTCTAGTCAAGTCTTTCTAAAGTTGAAAGGCAGGAAATAATCAGAAAAATAATGTCATTACGTGTCATCAGTTATAATACTTTCATTTGGCCTCCAAACATTCTAATACCCTTAACTCATTTATCATGAGCACCAACTTATAATGAAGTAAAATGTTGATATTGTATTCATTTTGTATATGAAGCAGTGAGTCCTTTGATCAAAGTAGCCAGTGATTGAATACTCTATTTGGTAGTAAATGAATTGAACTGCAAATAAAAAATTAAAGCCATTGAGGGAAGAATTTAGCCTCTTATTTCAGGCCCCTCTCTATGGGAATACCTACCTTTGATGGAACCTGACACAAACAAGCTTTATATTTGAGAAAAATAATGTTATTTGGGCCGGGCGCCGTGACTTACGCCCGTAATCCCAGCACTTTGGGAGGCCGAGGCAGGCAGATCACAAGGTCAAGAGATTGAGACCATCCTGGCCAACATGGTGAAACCCGGTCTGTACTAAAAAAATACAAAAATTAGCTGGGCGTGGTGGCATGCGCCTGTAGTCCCAGCTACTCGGGAGGCTGAGGCAGGAGAACTGCTTGAACCCAGGAGGCGGAGGTTGCAGTGAGCCGAGATCCCGCCACTGCACTCCAGCCTGGCGCCTGGTGACAGAGCGAGAGTCTGTCTCAAAAAAAAAACAGGAAAAAGAAAAGGAAAAATAATGTTATTTGAGTGGCAAGAATGTAGCTAAGTGATTGGTTGACCAATAGTAATACTTAACGATTAACATAAGTAACTGCTAGGCACTTACTTATATTAACTCCATTAATCCTCACAACATTCCTATGAAGTAGGTATCATTATAGTCGTGCCTGCTATACAACTCATGAAAGTGAGGCACAGGAAGTTTAAGAGACTTGCCCAAAGTCACACAGCTAGTAAATGAGAAAGCCAGAAAGGCCAGTTTCATTGCCCACACTCTTAACCTCTACACCACAGGATCTCTTCTATTTCACTTTACTTCCCCTGATTAAAAAAAAGAAGAAAAAGAAAGAAGAAGAAAAAAAAGCCTCAAGGTCCACTTAGGAAATGGAAGTAACAACAGGTAAAAATAAAACAAACAAAATACTCTCAATTCCTTAACTTCCTCATTCTGCCACTAGAAACTACAGAGATATCCTATCTGGTAAATCATGACACTCCTATCTCCCAAGCAATAAATAAGGCTTTCCATTAAGCATGGATTTGATTTCTAGTGCCTAGGCTTGTGGCTTTGTACACTGCAGGGGCTGAATAAATGAGTTAAAATGAGCCTCCAAATTACGAACTCCAAATTAGTGTTAGGACTTCATTTCCAAAATAGTAATACTACTGAGAAGTAAATAGCCATTGATTCATATACCACTCCTTCAACTTAGATATCTCAGGCATACATCTAGTGGAGATTTCATAGAGCTAATAGGGGTAGAGTTACTTAAACCAACTCAGTGAACCAAAAACTCATAGAAATGCTAACATTTTTTGTTGAACACAGGGTGATAAAATAAAGCCAAGCCTGAGCATGTGTGCACATGTGTGTGTTGTCTCTTGTGTTTTTGTTATTTTTTTAAACAAATAACTGCCTATATTTAATGTATACAATTTGCTGAGTTTCGATATATGCATATACCTGTGAGCCAGTGTTTTCGTTTTGTTTTGTTTTGTTTTGTTTGAGACAGAGTTTCGCTCTGTTGCCCAGGCTGGAGTGCAGTGGCGCAGTCTCGGCTCACCACAACCTCTACCTCCCAGGTTCAAGCAATTCTCCTGCCTCAGCCTCCAAGTAGCTGGGATTACAGGCACGTGCCATCATGCCTGGCTGATTTTTGTATTTTTAGTAGAGACGGGGTTTCACTATGTTGGCCAGACTGGTCTCAAACTCCTGACCTTGTGATCCACCCGCCTCAGCCTCCCAAAGTGCTGAGATTACAGGCGTGAGCCACCATGCCTGGTCAGTGTGTTTTTAAAGGTGGTCTGAGAATGTCTAACATTCTCTTTATTAACATTCTAATTAGTATCAGAGAGTAGCTAAGGGATACTGTACCCCCAAAGTAACCTCTTGCTATATTTAGCTTTGGTTGTCTGCAAACCAATTTGGCATAAAAGTCTTACTCCAGGATGAGATGTACCAAAGTCTTTGACAATAACTCATGTATTTCTTCATTTATATTCTTGTGAAAAACTTTTTTTTAGGACTTGCTCATTTAAAATTTATCACCAATGAATGTGGTTATATTTCAGGGAAAGGCCCTGAATAGAAACCTACTATCCTAGCTTCCCATTCAGGTTTTCTTGTCTAACTCAGGTGGCATTTTATATCTGTCAACATGTCATAATTAGTTTGTCTTTAAATAGCTCCTGTTTTGTGTGTTTTTTTGTAATGTTCACTGAGCATCTCATTGTACTTGATTTTATTCAGTGTCTCTCACTTGCAAATAATATTTCCCTTCAAAAGTTCACAGTCTGGTCTTTTCCTTCTTATTTTTCACTTTATTTTCTCTCCTCCTACTAGTGAGATGGTGATTCTTGATTTGCTTTATTTGGGTTATTTATATCTTCCGGCCTCTGTTTAATATCAAGTCTGGCTTGGCATTCTTTTCCTACTGAATGATGCCCAAATTAAGTTAAGAAGCAATTCGTAAGAAATCTGGCCTGTGATTCTTCATGGCCTTCTGGTATCCCAAGCACTGGACAGTCTGTTTAATTTTGAAAGTTGATGTAACTAGTTAATAGTTTATGTCAGGTTTGATTCACGAGTTGCTTTCCAGAGTAACTGTTCCAAAACTAGATGAGGAGATAGAGTAGGGAAGGAAAAATTAAAGCAGTCTAGGTAGAGGTGGCTCACACCGTAATCCCAGCACTTTTGGAGGCCTAGGCAGGTGATTACTTGAATCCAAGAGTTCAAGACCAGCCTGGGCAACAAGGCGAAACTCGCCTCTACCAAAAGTACAAAAATTAGCCTGGCTTGGTGGCGCATGCCTGTAGTCCCAGCTACTTGGGAGGCTGAGGTGGGAGAATGGCTTGAGTCCAGGAGGCAGAGGTTTCAGTGAACTGAGATCATTCCACTGCACTCCAACCTGGGCTACAGAGCTAGACCCTGTCTCAATCAATCAATCAATCAATAAAGTTAGTGAGACAATTTGCTCTCTTGGTTAAGTCTTATTCATTTGGCATCAACCAGTAGAATATAAGCCCCTTAACTGGCTCTCAATGATGGGGCTCCTAGAGAGAACAATCAATGGAGTATAATAACAAGGGGTCCTGATGCCAACTTAACTACTCCCACCATTACCATCATCCTCATCAAAGAAAAGGAGCTTTTCTGCTTTAACCTACTATCTGGTCTTTTTGTTAGGATTCTGGTTGCCAGTGATAGAAACCCAATTCAAAGTAGCTTAATGTTACTATATATTTTCAATGCTCTTCTTGCTAGCTAGATCCAGGAGCTCAAACAATGGCATCCTCTCCATTCCTCAGCTCTGCTTATCTTTGCCTTTCTTTGTGTTTTGACCTATTTTCTCCTCCTATATATAGTCCCAACTTCACTTTCTACCTGTACTGTGATCCCAAAGCCAGACAATCTGTCCAAGTAGCAAGGTCTCTCTGATTGGACCAGAGTGAGTCACGTGGCCATCCTGAACAACTGGCTGCAGCCAGGGTGAAAAGGTTTTCTTATTGGCCAGGACCAAATCGTGGGCCCACCCTTGGTCAGTAAGACAGCTCTCTTACTGGAAGGGGAGGGACGTAAAATAATATACTGGGCAATCAAATCCAAAACTACTCAAAGAGCCTCCAGCTAAGGAGAGTGGGTTTAACTAAATAAGAACAACATTCTTGTGTGAAGTAGGAGAAATGGGTATGGGAATGATTTTTCTTTGGTGGTAGGAGTCAATTTAAAAAGAACAGGTACCTGGCCTGGCCAGGTGGCTCATGCCTGTATAATCCCAACATTTTGGGAGGCCAAGGCGGGTAGATCTCTTGAGGTCAGAAGTTCGAGACTAGTCTGGACAACATGGTGAAATCCCGTCTCTACTAAAAATACTAAAATTAGCCAGGTGTGGTGGCATGTGCCTATAGTCCTAGCTACTCAGGAGGCTGAGGCAGGAGAATTGCTTGAACCCAGGAGGTGAAAGTTGCAGTGAGCCAAGATCACACCACTGCACTCCAGTTTGGGAGACAGAGCGAGACTGTCTCAAAAAACAAACAAACAAACAAACAAACCCAGTAAGCAGAAACCTCTGAGGGTAGTATTTCCACAGGCTCAAATACAGACATAGGTGCTTCCACAGAGGCTCTGGGCTCCTTTGAAGTTAAGCTTGTGCCAACAGCCTGCTCACCTCAACAAAATAATAGACCAGAGTAATAGAGGTTGCAGCACCATAAAGTCCCTGGATCTCCCTCCTTTTCTTCCTTCCCCGATCCCTCCCTCCTTCCCAACTGGGGTAGATTTTTTACAAAAATTGTCCTAATCATTACGCTATCAATATCCATGCCTTTGGTTGGCCTCTCCCACACTAACTCTGAGCTTGGCCCTGTGACTTGCTTTGACCAGTGGTACAATAGCAAATGTGACACAAGCAGAGACTCGTAAAGGACTTGTGCATCAGGACCCACCCTTTCTTGCTGCTCTCTGGAAACCTGTGATGGCCATGTGAAGAAGCCTGGACTGGTTTCCTGAAGAATGAGTGACTTCATGGAGAATTGAGTTGTTCAAGCTGAGGCTCTGGACCAATAGCCGGCCAACTGAAAGATTGTGCATGAGACCATTCTAGACCATCTAGCCCCAGGTGAGCTGATCTAGACCAAAATAACTGCCCAGTCAACCCATAGAATTATGAGAAATACTGGTGATTGTTTTAAGGCCACTAAAGTTGTGGATTAGTTTGTTATACAATCAAAGCTAACTGATAGGCCAATTCTCTTCTTCGACAACTTTCCATACATTTTTGAACAGAGCAATGGCTCCTGCACTGAGGGGAATATTTGTGGTTGAAGCTCTTGCTCCAGTTGAAAGATGTTCACTTTTGCCCAAGATCTTATATCCAGGCATGTTCTTAAGACTTCGTAGAGTCATGGAAGTCTTGATGTACCGCAACTACTCACTACTGGTTTGTGGGTTGATATTCTTTGGAGTTCTTCCTCCAGAAGGGGGCAGGAAATCCAAGATGGAAAAGATAAGAATGATAAAAAGGTGGGCAGGGCGCGGTGGCTCACGCCTGTAATCCCAGCACTTTGGGAGGCCGAGGTGGGCGGATCACCAACCAGGTCAAGAGATCATTGAGACCATCCTGGCCAACATGGTGAAACCCCGTCTCTACTAAAAATACAAAAATTAGCCGGGTGTGGTGGCACGTGCCTGTGGTCCCAGCTGCTCGGGAGGCTGAGGCAGAAAAATCGGTTGAATCCAGGAGGCGGAGGTTGCAGTGAGCCAAGATTGCGCCACTGCACTCCAGCCTGGCAACAAAGCAAGACTCCGTCTCAAAAAAAAAAAAAAAAAAAGATAAAAAGATGGAATCTCTGAGGGCACCAGATTACATGCGGTTAAGGTAGGAGTTATTATTTATTCATTCATTTTGAGACAGAATCTCGCTCTGTCACCCAGGAATCATGCAGTGGCACAATCTCGGCTCACTGTAACTTCCACCTGTTGGGTTCAAGCGATTCTCCTGCCTCAGTCTCCTGAGTAGCTGGGACTACAAGCACACATCACCATGCCCAGCTAATTTTTGTATTTTTAGTAGAGATAGGGTTTTACCATGTTAGCCAGGATAGTCTCAAACTCCTAACCTCAGGTGATTTTCCCCCCTCCCCAGCCTCCCAAAGTGCTGGGATTACCGGTGTGAGCCACCATGCCCAGCCCTATTTATTTATTTATTTATTTATTATTTTATTTTTGTCGAGACAGAGTCCCAGTCACTCAGGCTGGAGTGCAGTGGCACAATCTCAGCTCACCACAACCTCCACCTCCCAAGTTCAAGTGATTCTCATGTCTTAGCCTCCCAAGTAGCTGGAATTACAGGTACGCGCTACAGGCCTAGCAAATTTTTATATTTTTAGTAGAGACAGGGTTTCACCATGTTGGCCAGGCTGGTCTTGAATTCCTGACCTCATAATCTGCCCACCTCGGCCCCCCCAAAATGCTGGGACTACAGGCATGAGCCACTGCGCTGACCGTATTTATTTTTGAGACAGGGTCTCACTCTGTCGCCCAGGTTGAAGGCAGGAGTTCTTGAGGCCATGAGCAAGAGCTGTAAGTTGATACCAGATGATCTAGATTCTTATTTCCCTCTCTGCTTGTTTTCCTTTTGTTATTCAGAAATCTTTGGTAAAGTCTTGTTTGAATGTTCCAAATTGCACTCAGCTCATCCACAAGTTAGTACAGGAAGAGTTTTTGTCCATGCTCAAGTTCAAGTTTCTCGAGAGAACAGCATCCCTCTCATGCTATCAGGTTGATGGCAGAGGAAAATACTCTCTCTAATCCGCCTAATAAATTCCTTAGGAATAAACACTTAGGAATCAGCTCCTACTCAGGTACACTTGGCAGAGTTCTCAGTGAGAGGGCATTGTCTGTATGTCATGGATAAGGAGGCAGGCATGAGTTGGGATAAAACTCATCTTTCTTTCCAATTTGAAAAAGATACTGAGGTCATCCTTCAGAAGAGTTCAGCGAGGCCATTTCTCTCGAACGGGGGGAAGAGGGAAGGAAGCTGATATTCCTGGAGGTCTCAGAACAGTATTTAGATCTTGGCCTTCAGACGTACTAGGCAGCAGTCCAGTGGAGTAACTGCAGTGAAGTTAGATTATATGAGATCCAAGAAGGCTGTAATAAGGGAACGGAGAGCTCAAGACACTTAGATCTCAATAAAAGTGGACATCTGGGTCAGGAAGAGGAAAGAATCAAGGGTAATAGGAGGGGGCGGGAAATTCTTTACAAATACCTGGGATGCAGCAGTCTGGAAGGGGTTCTGGGAACCAACTATATTGAGTATCAATATAAACCTGGCCTCACCGGAGGACCCCTCATTTTTTTTCACTAGGGACCCAAGCCACTCTCTGCTGCTTTGGAACGATTAATTATACTGTGATCTATGCCAGACGACAAGATATTTATTTATTTATTTTTGAGACAGAATCTCGCTCTGTCGTCCAGCCTGGAGTGCAGTGGCGCGATCTCAGCTCACTGCAACCTCCGCCTTCTGGGTTTAAGCAATTCTCCCTGCCTTAGCCTCCTGAGTAGCTGGGATGATAGGCGCCTGCCACCACGCCCAGCTAATTTTTGGGTTTTTGAGTAGAGATGGGGTTTTGCCATGTTGGCCAGGCTGGTCTTGAACTCCTGACCTCAGGTGATCCTCCTGCCTCGGGAGTGGGATTAAAGTGCTGGGATTATAGGCATGAGCCACCATGCCCAGCCCAAGAGGCCTGTATCAATCACTCCTTTTAAAAAAGCTTTCAATGAAAGCCAGCTTGAAGTAAGAGAATTCTTTTTCGTTTAATGAAATCTCAGGAAAGGCAGGGCTGAACAGCATCTCAAAAATGTCAAAACTCTGTCTTCTATTTTTTACCTCTCTGTGAGTATTAGCTTCTTTCTTTCAGATTGGCATCTTCACAAAGCTGTAACCACAGCGGCCAGCAGCTCCTGGCTCACCTCTTCCTTGGCCGCCAGAGAAGGATGGGCTCTTCCCCCCGTAAACTGTAGGTGGGGGGAAACTGGGGAAAGGCTCTGATTGATTTACTTGGGTCTTGTGCCTATATCCCACCCAAACACTGGTCAGGAGGTGAAGTACTTTTATTGATTCTTCCAGGGTCATATGCCCAGCTTCAGAGCCCTCCTAAAATCATACCCCTGAAGGGAGGGAAGAGAGAGAGACTCTCCTTCAAAGAAGGGAGGAATTATTCCCTGATGATAGAAATAAAACAGTGCTAAGTTCTTCTCATTTTCTTACCAAGTTCTGCCTCTTCCCAATGAATCACACATTTAAGGAGTAAGATGGAAAAGAATAGAGAAAAACCTAAAATAATGGCATAATAACAAGTTCTGAGCAATGTCATTCTCTTTTTTCCCTTTATCATCCTCCGTATTTTACTTTTTCCCTACATGAGTAATAAAAATCATGAAAAGAAGAATGCAAATAATAAGGAATAGAGAATTTTTGAAACAAGCGGTATTAAAGACAACCCAGTAATTGTATTAAGCCTAAATACATAAATAAAGCAGCAGAGATGCATTTGAATGTAGAAGGAATGACATCACCAACATTGAGGGAAAAAAATAGATGGAGAAAAATATTTTTTAAAAACTTCTAGGCCGGGCGTGGTGGCTCACGCCTGTAATCCCAGCACTTTGAGAGGCTGAGGTGGGTGGATCACCTGAGGTCAGGAGGTCAAGACCAGCCTGGCCAACATGGTGAAACCCCGTCTCTACTAAAAATACAAAATTATCTGGATGTGGTGGTGCATACTTGTAGTCCCAGCTACTCAGGAGGCTGAGGTAGGAGAATCACTTGCACCTGGGAGGCGGAGGTTGCAGTGAGCTGAGATTGTGCCACTGCACCCCAGCCTGGGTGACAGAGCAAGACTTCATCTCAAAAAATAAAATAAAATAAAATAAAAAAATCTGCCTTTAGGCAAGTTGTTTACCCTCTCTAGTCCTCCATTTCCTTATCTGTAAATTGAGAGAGTTAGAATCATTGATTTATAATAGCTTTCTAGTTATTTTCTTTTTCTTTTCTTTTTTTTTTTTGAGACAGGATCTTTCTCTGTCACCTAGGCTGCAATCATAGTTCTGTAGACTCCAGCTCCTGGTTCAAGTGATCCTCCCTGGGACTACAAGTATGCACCACCATGTCCAGATGCTAATTTATTTTAGACAGGATCTCTGCTTTATTGCCCACCCTGGACTTGAACTCTTAGCCTCATGTGATCTTCCTGCTCCAGCCATTCAAAGCGCTGGGATTATAGGTGTGAGCCACTATACCCAGCCTCTTTCCACTTCTAATATATTTGATTTATTTTGTTTCTAATGTATTTTAAATTCTATGTTTATATTATGAAATCCAGTAAAATAGTATATTTGAATGTATTGCAAAACTGGATAATGGATCAAATGTGCTAATTAGATAATGCTGGATTATCAGTGACACTTTGAGGGGCCGCATCTTTTTTTTTTTCTTTTGAGATGGAGTTAGCTCTGTCACCAGGCTGGAGTGCAGTGGCAAAATCTCAGCTCACTGCAACCTGCACCTCCCAGGTCCAAGCAATTCTCCTGCCTCAGCCTCCCAAGTAGCTGGGATTACAGGCATGTGCCATCATGCCCAGCTAATTTTTGTATTCTTAGTAGAGACAGGGTTTCACCATGTTGGCAAAGCTGGTCTCGAACTCTTGACCTCATGATCTACCTGCCTCATCCTCCCAAAGTGCTGGGATTACACACATGAGCCACCGCACCCGACCCAAGGGGCTTCATCTTATTCCCTATGAAGTATAAGATGAAAATACCAGGACTCTCCTCAGTTAACTTTGCTAGCAGATGTGATCATGAAGAATTATGATTTGTCACTATTTGTAGTCTGAATCTACAATGCAGCAGCAACAGCACATTCTCACACTTTCCTATAAGTTTATGCCTTTATTATATGTCTATATATTGTGGGATTTTTTCTTCTTTTATGGTTTGGAGGAAGACAAAAGGAAGAAGAAAGATAATACTTAGAAAACTGTAATCTATCATTTAATTTTATTAGGAATTATTACTTAAATTGTAATTTATAGTATTTATAATGTAAAAAAATTGTTTACTCAAGTATATCAAGTTTAAAATACATGATGAAGGCCGGGCACGGTGGCTTATGCCTGTAATCCCAGCACTTTGGGAGGCTGAGGTGGGCGGATCACATAAGAGCGGAAGTTCAAGACCAGCCTGGCCAATATAATGAAACCATGTCTCTATTAAAAATATAAAAATTAGCTGAGTGTGGTGTTGGGCACCTCTAGTCCCAGCTACTTGGGAGGTTGAGGCAGGAGAATCACTTGAACCCGGGAGGCGGAGGTGGTAGTGAGCCAAGATCTCACCACCATACTCCAGCCTAAGCAACAAGAGCAAGACTCTATCTAAAAAAAATAAAAATAAAAATAAAAAATAAAAATCTAATGAAGACTTCTTTTCATATGGAATATAACAAATATTCTATTTTATTTTTAAATAATGCAAACATTCTTTTTTTTTTTTTTTTTTGAGACAGTTTCACCATGTTGGTCAGGCTAGTCTCAAACTCCTGACCTCAGGTGATCCACCTGCCTCGGCCTCCCAAAGGCTGGGATTACAGGTGTGAGCCACCACGCCCGGCCATAATGCAAACATTCTATCACAGTTTTTGACCTATAAATCCAGGAGTTTTTTTTCTATGTGATTATCCTGGATAAAGTTAGACAATGAGGCAGTCTATGATAGCTTCTTAACTTCTTTCCAGTATTATAGCTTCTGTTAGCTGGCAACAAGCAGAGCCAAATCCACAATTTGGATTTCAGATTTAGTAAGTGGTAAATCGTTTGTAAGACCCAAGACACACAAAGCTGCAGCAGTGACAATATCCTTCCCAAGCATTTCAGAAGGATCACAAGCACACTGCCAACATTTATTAATTGCTCTATAAAAAGACACACATGAAGGCATGAGCACCAGAAGGTCTGACAATGTCAAAACATCACTGGGATTACTGTTAACTCTCATTTAATTCTGAAGCAATAGCTGCTCATGGAATTATAGAACAATTAATAAACCTCCAGGTCTCCTTCATATGTTTAAAGAGTTTTTGCCCAAATTATGGATTTTCTTCCTCCTCTGACAGTTTGAATGCTGCATTGAATTAGCCTATTCTACATGTCTCTTTCCCATATGAATATCGTTGCCCATAGTCCTACCTTTTAGAATCCAGGATCTAGAGATCCTCTGCGTGTGTCTTTCACATCTGTGAAATGGCAGTAACACTCTTGGAAAGGAGTCTACCTAGCAATGCTCCTATAAAAACTAATCACAGGTTTATTTATTTACTTTTTTTTTTTTTGAGCCAGGTGGTCTTATAATACTGTCTAAGCTGGTCTCAGATTCTTGGCCTCAAGCAATCCTCCCATCTCAGCCTCCTTGATTATAGCAGGAGCCACAGCATCTGTCTTAATTTTTTTTTAATTCTGTAGTATCCCCAAGAAAGTCAAGTACATGAAAACCTCCCAAGCAGATAAAGAGTGATTATATTTTTATGGATTCTTATTATAAAGCTACTAGATATTATGTATCTAAAGATTATGAAAAGATATGATGACATGGGAAAATGCCATTAACAAATTACAAAATGAGAAAACCAGGCTACCAAACTGTAAGAATGGAATGACAACAATTTTTAGAAACCACAGTGTGTGGATACATAGATATGTATATGTGAATGTATGTGTATATATACATATATAGAATGGAGGGGATGCACCAACATGTTCATTAAAACGATCTCTGGACAGTGGCATCATTGGTGACTCTTATTTACTTTTCTATAATTTCCACATTTTCTACAATGAACACCTATTATTTTGTAATAAGTTAATTTTCAAAAGATATTTTAAAAGAATCCATTTAAAATATAGGCTTCTTTTAAATAGGTAGTTATTTTGTACATTTAAAATATGATTTTTGGCTGCACATGGTGACTTACGCCTGGAATCCCAGCACTTTGGGAGGCCGAGGCAGGTGGATCACCTGAGGCCAGGAGTTCAAGACCAGCCTGGCCAGCATGGTGAAACCCCATCTCTACAAAACACACAAAAATTAGCTGCGCATGATGGCGGGTCCCTGTAATCCTTCTGAGGGAGCCTCTGAGGCAGGAGAATCACTTAAACCAGGAGGTGGGGGTTGCAATGAGCTGAGATTAGGCCACTGCACTCCAGCCTGGGCAGCAGAGCGAGACTCCATCTCAAAATATATACATATATACGATTTGTATTATCACAACTACTATCCAAAGTAAACGTATCTACTTAACTTATTGATTCATGTTGGAAACACCCCCACCAATCCAGAGATCTGAAAGCCAGTAATTTTCACTATCTAAAAGACAACTGAGAACCAATAAATTAGCAAAAAATGCATCTGACAGAAAAATAACAAGTGTGGGTGAGGATTTGGAGAAATTGGAGACCTTGTGCACTGTTGGTGGGAATATAAAACAGTGCAGCCACGAGAGAAAACAGTATGGCAGCTCCTCAAAAAATTATGAATAGAATTACCGTGTGATTCCACAATTCCACTTTTGAGTGTATACCCAAAAGAACTGAAAGCAGGGTCTTAAAGAGATATCTGCACACTCATTTTCATAGCAGCATCAGTCACAAAAGCCAAAACCCAATTGTCCCTTGATGGATGAATGGGCAAAGAAAATGTGGTCTATACATACAATGGAATATTCTTCAGTTTTAAAACAGAGGGAAGTTCTGACACTTGCTACAATATGCATGAACTTTGAGAACAGTGTGTTAAATGAAATAAGCCAGTCACAAAAAGTCAAAAACTGTATGATTCTACTTACATGAGGTACATACTGTTGTCAAATTCATAGAAACATAAAGTAGAATGGTGGTTTCCAGGAACTGGGGGGAGAAGAGAATAGAATGGTGTTTAATGGACATGGGGTTTCAGTTTTGCAAGATGAGAGTTCCAGAGATGGATGGTGGTGATGATTGCACAACAATGTGAACTGTCTTAATGTCACTAAACTGTATACTTTAAAATGGTCAAGACTGGCCAGGCATGGTGGCTCACACCTGTAATCCCAGCACTTTGGGAGGCCAAGGCGGGCGAATCACCTGAGGTTGGGAGTTCGAGATCAGCCTGACCAACATGGAGAAACCCCGTCTTTACTAAAATTACAAAATTAGCTGGTCGTGGTGGCACATGCCTGTAATCCCAGCTACTCAAGAGGCTGAGGCAGGAGAATTGCTTGAAGCCGGAAGGCGGCAGTTTCGGTGAGCCCAGATCACGCCATTGCACTCCAGCCTGGGCATCAAGAGTGAAACTGTCTCAAAAAAAAAAAAAAAAAAAAAAGGTTAAGATTGGCCAGATTGGCCAGATTGGCCAGGTGAGGTGGCTCATGCCTGTAATCCTAGCACTTTGGGAGGCCAAGGCGGGTGGATCACTTGAGGTCAGGAGTTCAAGACCAGCCTGGACAACATGGTGAAACCCCATCTCTACTAAAAAAATACAAAAATTAGTTGGGCATGGTGATATGCGCCCGTAGTCCCAGCTACTCAGGAGGCTGAGGCAGGAGAATTGCTTGAACTTCGGAGGTGGAGGTTGCAGTGAGCCGAGATTGCAGAGATGGTGCCACTGTACTTCAGCCTGGGAGACGGAGTGAAACTTTGTCTCAAAAAAAAAATAAGTAAAGATTTTGTTATGTGTATTTTGCCACCATTTAAAATAATGATAATTTTAAAAAGGCATTTGAGTGGTTTTAAAATTCAATGTACAAGAGCTCAGCCACTTCTTAATTCATATGAGGACTTCTTGGGCTATTTATTAGTGTTATTTATTAACCAATTCTGAGAAGTTTGACACTGGCTCCCTGGCCCTATACAAACGAAAGACAGCAAAATAGAGAAAAGGGACTCAAGAGGTAGCATGGGTGCGATAGCAGGGCGAGCTGACGCCTACGAACAGGTGGTAGAGTGGGGGGATGGGGGCAGCTGAGGAGCCCACATACCTTAGAAATCCTGAGCTGGAACAGTGAAAGAGCCTTAGCAGCGAGGATCCAAAGCCAGCCACATCAGGGTAAATGAAAGGGAATACATGTTTCAAAAACAAAAATGTTTTTAAAAATTTGCAGCTTGGATTCTTAAAGAAAGAAGTTGCAGTTACCCGGAAGATTTATCAGAATTCACCAATACCGAGAAGTTTTTGTCCTCCCGCAGTGCTAGACAAAGGAGGTGTGATCTGTCCATCTCTCGCAGCCGCAGCTGTTTGAGCCACCCCACACGGAGGCGAGCCTCGCTAGCTTCTTGATTGCAGCCTTTGCCGCACGGCTTCATTCATTCGCGCCAGCCCCGGGGGCGCTGCCTTCTCTTGGGTGGGCAGGTGCCTCCGCCCTCCAGACTCGGCGCAGGACTGACTCCCGGAGCAGCCTAGCCTCTCCGGAGGGTTGGAGGGGGCAGCCGCCGCCGGCCCTGGCTTACGGAGAGAATTGATAGACACGTTGGGATCACAAACTGCACAGGTTACTTACCACTCCACCTGCTCATCACCTGTTTCTCCTTTCTCTCCCTCTGGGTCACAGACCATTCACCATGTGTAGCGCGTAGTATTTTAAGCGCTCAACGATCACTTTAGGCTGGTCCCAGGGCAATCACCAGAAACAGAGAGATACAACCCCATTTGTAACTTTCTTAGAGAAAGCAGTTTTTGAGTTGGGTAACTTTCTTAGAGAAAGCAGTTTTGAAGGATTCAAGGGGGTCGTGGAGCGGAAAGGCGGGAAATAGCCAGCTTTGCCGCACAAAAGGTAAATGCCACTCCGATGGCTTGAGGGGAGACAGGACGCTAAGGTGAGCTTTCATAAGGCTTATAAAGGTTTGGGAAGTTCTGACCAAACTAAAAAGCAGTTGATTGCACCTAGGCTCCCTTAGGTCAACTTGTGGATAAGCACCTCCCTGGGGTCCACAAGTTCAGGAGTCCTTAGCTCCTTGGATCAGAGCCGCTTTGCTTTTATTAGTTTAAATTCAGAATACACTTGTCTTTGAAAAACCATAAACAAAACTTAAAAAACAAAAACATGATTCTGCTTCTAAAATGCAGGTAAAGGTTGAGGACACTTCATTTGGAAGTTTGGGTTACTTTCTAGGCTCACTAGTCCATGGGCAAGTCAACTACTTGAGCCCTAGTTTCCAAGGATGAGAGGTGCAAACCATGCTATTTGTCTCACATGAGATAACTTGTGAAAACAGTTTGCAAGTTATTAATACTTCACCTAGCCCATAGCGCTATTTGGCCTACCTGTGTCACTTCTCCCAGGATTAAAAACACCCAGCCTGGCTGGTCTTGAACTCCCGTCCTCAAGTGATCCGCCTGCCTCGGCCTCCCAAAGTTCTGGGATTACAGGCGTGAACCACTGCACTGGGTCGCAATGCTGCCATATATTAGGTACATAATCTTAGATATGTTATCCAGCTCCTTTTTTTTTTTTTGAGATGAAGTCTTACTCTGTCGCCCAGGCTGGAGGGCAGTGTCGAGATCTCGGCTCACTGCAACCTCCGCCTCCCAGGTTCAAGCAATTCTCCTGCCTCAGTCTCCTGAGTAGTGGGACTACAGGTGCTCCCCATCACGCCTGGCTAATTTTTCTACTTTTAATAGAGATGGGGTTTCATCCTATTGGTCAGGCTGGTCTTGAACTCCCGACCTCATGATCAACTCGCCTTGGCCTCCCAAAGTTCTGGGATTACAGGCGTGAGCCACTGTGCCCGGCCATCTATATCTTCTTAAATGTAGTTTCCTCACGTGTAAAATGTTTACTAATACCTGCTTTGTCCTCTCAATAGGGATATTGTGAAAACCAAATGAAGCAACACTTACAGCTTTCGTGTTTAAACTGATGTAGAAATATTCGTGTTGAATGTATTAAAGTACTGAAATTGTTAACATTTTTACTTACAAAACATCTTACATACTAATTTGCCCAAGGCCTGATGTTATGAATTGCCTCTTTTTCTTTTTTTTAATTTATGAAGAACTTGTAACATATTCATTTCAGTCAAATTGAAATGAAATCCCATTTCAGTCAAATTGAAAACTCAGGTTTAAAACATTGCTGTTCAGAGGTAATGAGGGATTTGAATTTGCATTCCCTAATTGCTCATCTGGACAAGATTAAAATGATCACACTGGCTTTATTAGTTCTGTTAAAGGTTTTTCTGGTAGGCGTCAGTGGAATTTTATTTGTTAGAAATATTAATGTAATTCTTTTTTTTTTTTTTTTTGAGACGGAGTTTCACTCTCATTGCCCAGGCTGGAGTGCAGTGGTGTGATCTTGGCTCACCGCAACCTCCGCCTCCCGGGTTCAAGCAATTCTCCTGCCTCAGCCTCTCCAGTAGCTGGGATTACAGGCATGTGCCACCACACCCAGCTATTTTTGTATTTTTGGTAGAGATGGGGTTTCTCCATGTTAGTCAAGCTGGTCTCAAACTCCTGACCTCAGGTGATCTGCCCTCCTCGGCCTCCCAAAGTGTTGGGATTATAGGCATGAGCCACCACACTCAGCCAGAAATATTAATGTAATTCTAAAGGTACCTAAATCTCTCTCTGTGTGTGTCTCTCTCTCTTTTTTTTTTAAAGGCACTGTCTCACTCTGTTGCTCAGGCTGGAGTGCAGTGGTGCAATCATCGCCCATGGCAGCCTCAAGCAATCCTTCCATTTCAGCCTTTCAAGTAGCTGGGACTACAGGTATGCACCACCATGCTCAGCTTTTTTTTTTTTTTTTAAGAGACGGGGTCTCACTACGTTGCTCAAGCTAATCTTGAACTCCTGGGCTCAATCAACCCTCTCGCCTCAGCCTCCCAAAGTGCTGGGATTATAGAAGCGAGCCACTGTGCCCCTGGATCTCTTTAAACCAGGGGTTCTAAACATGGGGGTAAAGGATACCTATGATAAACTGCTGCTGGTAGAACTTTTCTGGCAGATCTTGTCTCACATGAGATGACTTGTGAAAACAGCTGCCTACCTGGCCTCTCAAGGGAGCAGAGACTGAATTGAGCGTGGTCCTCTCTGCCTCACTCTGCACAGGCACGTAGCTGCCTACCCTGCCTCCTCTTTCTCTCCTCACCTACCTCACCTCCAACCAGCCCCCTACTCCAACTCCCCAGCCGTGTCCAGCTCTGTCTAGTTATCTGGAGATGGAAGACATCAAAAAATGAAAATAACATCTTAGGTGCAAACAACCTGTGTCTGTTAATGGAGTAATGGACAAACAAAATGTGGTCTATACATACAATGTAGTATTCTTCAGCTTTAAAAAGAAATGAAATTCTGGCACAAGTTACAACACAGATGAACTGTGAAGACACTGTGCTAAGTGAAATCAGCCAGACACAAAAGAACAAATACTGTATGATCCACTTTCCACTTACGTGAGGTACCTAGAATAGGCAAATTCATAGACAGAAAGTAGAGTGATTTTTGCTAGGATGTGGGGGAGAGGGGAATGAAAAGTTATTGTCTCTGGAGTACAGTTGCAATTTTTGCAAGGTGAAAAAGTTCTAGACATGAATGGTAGTGATGGTTGCGTGACAACATGAATATACTTAATGCCACTGAATTGTACATTTAAACGGTTAATATGGTAAATTTTATGTTAGGTATATTTTACCAGGGTTTATTTTGTTTGTTTTGTTGTTGTTGTTGTTGTTGTTTGAGATGGAGTTTCGTTCTTGTTGCCAAGGCCGGAGTGCAATGGTGTGATCTTGGCTCACCCCAACCTCCACCTCCCGGGTTCAAGGGATTCTCCTGCCTCAGCCTCTCAAGTAGCTGGGATTACAGGCATGCACCACCATGCCTTGCTGATTTTGTATTTTTCGTAGAGATGGGGCTTATCCATGTTGGTCAGGCTGGTCTCAAACTCCTGATTTCAGTTGATCTGCCCCCCTTGGCCTCCTGAAGTGCTGTGATTACAGGCGTGAGCCACTGCACCCGGCCCTACCATAGATTTTCTTTAAAGTAACATCTCCTAGTGGAAAGTTCAAGGACCCCTAGTGATGTGCTTTTTTTCTCCCACCAAAAGATCAAACTCAGGAACAATTCAAGTTCCCTGACCACAGCGTTAGAAATCAAAGACAAGTACTTATTACTTCTCTAGAATATCTTGTTTTGTCCCAGTTATCATAGGACTGTCTTAGCCAGTAAATTATATCTGTATTTCTCACTCACCAATCAGCAGGAATGATAAGTGGATAAGTAGGATTTAGGTATATACTGAAAGTATAATTGCACTGGTAACCTAAACTCTAGCAAATACTCTTAGCAATGCAGGAAACTGCTAGCTACTTTTCCCTGTAAAATGTCTCAGTTTTCAAAAATCTCAGGTGTCTTTGTATCCTTTCAAAAAATTAAGGTAGTATTGTGATAGTTTACTACTTGCTCATTTATCAATTCATTTGTATTAAAGGCAAATAATGTTGATGGGACCCCCAAAATTTAGTACTTTGAAAGGCCTGAATACACCACTGTGCTGTATAACAAGGAATGCAGATGAATACTTGACTTAATTATAACGTTTGGTCTAATACTCCCAGCCTGGTTTAAAGGAGAGATTGCCTTGTTCAGTGGAATGACTTCTTTAATGAAGAGCCATTCATTCACTTTTGGTAGCACTAGAAGGAGAGAATTACTGGTTCTTCAAAATCACTTTTTAAATCGAGAATTTAACCTTTTGGGGTGAGGAGGGCTAGAAACAGGTAGGGCTCAGGGAACTGGATCTAGAATAACTGGACCTAGGCCACCTGGGACTTGGAAGTCAGTTCCAAAACTCAAATTACCTCGATTCTAAACTAGGGACCCTATTCCTATGTTTCATTGTTGTTGCTTTCTCACTCTGTCACCCAGACTGGCATGATCATGGCTCACTGCACCCTTGGCCTCCTGGGCTCAAGCAATCCTCCCACCTCAGCCTCCAAAAGTGCTGGAATTATAGGCATATACCATTAATGTAATGTTCCTGTTTTTAATGTAAATAAACTTTTATCACACTGAACACAGCTGACGCTCATGGACACTTTAGCTGGTCTCCCCAGCAGAAAAAGCAAAAGCTAAGGGGGCCAAGTGACCTTCTACCCCTCTGTCTTGAAGCCATGATGGGGACAGGCATGGAGGTGAAGAAAGAAGGAGAATACCTTCTCACCCTCTTCAGAGGACAGTTGTTCCTCTAGAATCGTCTACATAGCAGCCTTCATCTGAAGTGAAGACTCTTCAAAATAAAACAGCTCTATTTAGGGGCATGAGGAATCTGTAATGAGGAGGAAAAATGAGGTTTTGGATGAGGACAAGAAACAGTTCTGGCACAGAGAGCCAGTTAAAATGAGGAGAGGACCGGCCAGGCCCAGTGGCTCATGCCTGTAATCCCAGCACTTTGGGAGGCCAAGGCAGGTGGATCACTTGAGGTCAGGAGTTTGAGACCAGTCTGGCCAACATGGTGAAGACCTGTCTCTACTAAAAATACCAAAAATTAGCCAGGCATAGTGGCGGGCGCCTGTAATCCCAGCTACTCAAGAGGCTGAGGCAGGAAAATCGCTTGAACCAGGAGGTGGAGGTTGCAGTGAGCTGAGATTACACCATTGCACTCCAGCCTGGCAACAAGAGCAAAACTCTGTCTCAAAAAAAAAATATATATATATATATACACATATATATGCGTATATATGTATATATGTGTATATATGTATGTGTACATGTACATATACATATATATGTCTCTCTCTCCCTAGGCTTTATCTTCAGGGAGGCAGATTTGAGAACTGTTCTTCTAGCTTGGCGGCCTCACAGATCTTTTTTCTTTTGCAAAACTCATGTCACAGTGATTGATTTACTGTGCACAGGCAGAATAGATCTGGACCTGACTGGTGACGTTAGAACAACCGAACTTGTTGTCTCACAGTTCTGGAAACTAGAAGTCCAAGCTGAGGGTGTTGGCGGGGTTGGTTCCTTCCGAGGGCTGAGAAGGAGAATCTGTTCCAGGCCTCTCTTCTCACTCCTGGTGGTGTGCTGGTTTGCTGGCAATCTTTGGTGCTCCTTGGCTTCTGTCGCATCACCCGGTCTCTGCCTCCGTTGTCATATGGTATCCTGCTTGTGCATGTGTCTGTGTTCCCCCAACTTTTTTTTTTGAGACTAGGTCTCCCTGTTATCCAGGCTGAGGTGCAGTGGCACAGCAATAGCTTTCTGCTACCTTGACCTCCCAGACTCAAGTAATCCTCCTGTGTCAGCCTCTTGAATAGCTGGGACTACAGCTGTGCATCACTATACCTGGCTAATTTCTTATCTTTTGTATAAGTAGGGTCTCATCTTGTTGCCCAGGGTGGTCTCAAACTCTTAGGCTGAAGTGATCCTCCTGCCTCCACCTCCCAAAGTGCTGGGATGATAGGCATGAGCCACTGTACTCAGCTAAATTTCCCCTTTTTATAAAGGCACCAGTTATACTGGATTCAGGGCCCACCCTCCTGTAGTATGACCTCATCATACCTTAACTAATTACATCTGCAATGACCCTACTTTCAAGTAAGGAAATCTAAGGTACTGGGCTTAGGACTTCAACATGTGAACTGGTGATGGGTGGGGGGAGCACACAGTTCAACCCACAGCACAAAGATAATGAAGGCTTGTTCCACCTTTGCAAGCCCAACAGTTCGTAATTGATCCTTGTATTCCAGTAAATCCTTGGGACTAGGGATGGCTTTTAAGACAGGCAAGTTTGCTCTAATGTAGTAATGCTTATTACCTTAGGCAGATAGAGTTCCCAGGCTACTAGGCGGCTAATTTTATTTTATTCTCACTAATAAGTAATCATGAATACTTCATGATTTATTGAGCAAAATTCATGCCTGAAAGCCACTGCTTATATTCAGTTTAAGGAATACATCCATTTCAACTGAATTTTGAGTGATAGCAGTAAATAAATTGTGTCCACTGGCTGGACCTAGTGGCTTATGCCTGTAATCCCAGTGCTTTGGGAGGCTGAGGCAGGAGGATCACTTGAGTCCAGGAGTTCTGTACTAGCCTGGGTAATATCGAGAGATCCTATCCCTATAAAAAATTTAAAAATTAGCTGGGTATGGCAGCACACACCTGTAGTCCCAGCTACTCAGGAGGCTGAGGTGGAAGGATCACTTAAGCTCAACAGGTCAAGGCTGCAGTGAGCTGAGATCGCACCACTGCACACCAGCCTGGGAAATAGAATAAGACTCTGCCTCAAAAAAAAAAAAAAAATTGTGTTCACAAAAGAACCTGGTCCAGTCTGGTGTATGCTACACTCCTACTGGTAAAGATGGGTTTGTGTAAAAATATAGTTTGAAGAAAACAATCTGTTTTAGTCTACAAAAGTAGACAGGGAACATGGTCTGTTACTAACTTGGGTGAATTTATTCTGGAACCTTTTTCTGCTTTAACGTTCAAAGGTTGATCCCAGGAGAAAACAGTCTACTCCTCAACATGGGTCTTGCCTGATTCATTTACCAACTATGACAATAAATACTGATCCATGTAGTCAATGCTTTAAAAAAAAATCAGTGACGACAGCCTAGACAGGCTGTTCTTTTTCTTCCTCTCCTTTTTAGTCCGTTTTGTTTGACTTTGATGGAAATCTCTATTTTGAGGGAAAGAAATATCTTTTGCTTAAGATGTTTTTTGAGCCAGTGCATTAGATGTTTTTATGGTTATGTCGATTTTAGTTTTATGTAATATTGAATAGATTTAAGTGTTACATACATGTTTATACACATATGAAATCTATCTGTAAGTTATAAACTAATAATAGAACAAACGTGAAAACCACCTCCCACAACTTAGGAATCAGAACATTACCAGTAACTCTCTTCTTTCCTCCAGGGGTAATCACTCTCTTAAATTTGTGACTTCTTGCCTTTCAAAAGTTTTCTTTTGGCGAGACACAGTGGCTCCCACCTGTAATCTCAGCACTTTAGGAGGCTGAGGTGGGTGGATCACCTGAGGAGGGAGTTTGAGACCAGCCTAGTCAACATGGTGAAACCCCGTCTCTACTAAAAATATAAAAATTAGCCAGCTGTAGTGGTGCATGCCTGTAAATCCCAGCTACTCAGGAGGATGAGGCAGGAGAATTGCTTGAACCTAGGGGGCGGAGGTTGCAGTGGGCCAAGACCTTGCTTCTTTACTCCAGCCTGGAAGAAAGAGTGAGACTTCGCCTCAGAAAAAAAAAAAAAGTTGGTGGAGGCCAGAAGCAGTAGTTCACAGCTATAATCCTAGTGCTTTGGGAGGCCAAGGCAGGAGGATCACTTGAGGCCAGAAGTTCAAGACCAGCCTGGGCAATATAGTGAGACCCCATGTCTACAGAAATAAAAAAAGTTAGCGAGGCTCAGCTTGGTGGTGTGTGCCTGTAATTCCAGCTACTCAGGAGCTGAGGTAGGAGGATTGCTTGAGCCCAGGAGCTGAAGCAGCAGTGAGCTATGATTGCACCACTGCACTCCAGTCTAGGTGATAGAGCAAGACCCTGTCTCTGAAAAGAAAAAAAAAAAAGGTTGTTTATGCCACCAAATTTTAGACATTTGAAAAAACCCAGATCTGGAATACTATACCCAGGAGTGAAACTGCTAGGTCCTAGTTATATGCATGTTTTACTTTACAACAAAATGAAGCATTGTTTATACCAAACTGTTTATACTAATGTACATGCCCATTAGAAATGTGAAATAAGTCCTCTAGTTTTATATCCTCTCTCACACTTGGTATCATCAGAGTTCTTCATTTTTGTTAATCTGGTAGGTGTAAAAGAATATCTCATTGCATCTGCATTTGCAATTACCTGAGGAATAATTAGCTAGGATATATATATATATTTTCCCCCCTGTTTGAAACAAGGTCTCATTCTGTCACCCAGTTAAAGTGCAATGGCACAATCTCAGCTTACTACAGCCTTGACTTCCTGAGCCCAAGAGATTCTCCTGCCTCAGCTTTCCCAGTAGCTGGACTACAGGTGCATACCACCACACCCGGCTATTTAAAAAAATTTTTTTAGAGACAGGATCTTGCTATGTCTCTCAGCTGGACTCAAACTCCTGGCCTCAAGCAATCCTCTGGTCTTGACTTCTCAAAGCGCTGGGATTACAGGTGTAAGCCACTATGCCTGGCCAGCTTAGATATCTTTTGGATCCATTAACTCCCTTTGTGAAAAGTCTATTCATGTTTTTTGCTCATTTACTCTGTTGGAATTTTTTTTTTTTTTAGATGGAGTCTCACTCTGTTGCCCAGGCTGGAGTGCAGTGGCGTAATCTATGCTTAACGCAGCCTCCGCCTCACATGTTCAAGCGACTCTCCTGCTTCAGCCTCCCAAGTAGCTGGGATTATAGGCGCCCACCACCACACCTCACTAATTTTTATATTTTTAGTAGAGATGGGTTTTACCATGTTGGCCAGGCTGGTATCCAACTCCTGACCTCAAGTGATCCACCCACCTCAGCCTCCCAAAGTGCTGGGATTACAGGTGTGAGCCACTGCGCCTGGCTCTGTTAGAATGTTTACAAGGTACCTGTTGGAGAATTTACATCGCATTCTATGGCATTTTGTGTATTTAATCCAGGCATAAATTGGAAGATTATTCCTTTAGGGAGGGTTTAGAAGTCAAGAAACTTGATTTGGTCTGACAGGGTATAGGAGGAAAACTATGGCCCCATTTTTTGTTTTAGCCTTGTATTTACTCTCGTCAGGAATCAATCTGTGTCGGGAATACTCCCCTCTCTTGGCTAGGCCGGGTACCTTTTTTTTTCTTTCTTTCTTCAGGGTATAATAGCTGCTGAAGACAGTAGCAAGGAGGGTGTCAACGATTCATTGACACTGCTTCAATATGGACAGCAGCCCTGCTCTCCATTTCCTGCCTCATTCCTCTTTGACCCCAACTGAGTATCTTTCTCCTTTGCCCATCTGGCATTGGGATTATGGGCTCCTGAATGCTGCAGTGGCACGATCTCAGCTCACTGCAACCTCTGTCCCCAGGTTCCCAATTCAAGCAATTCTCTAGCCTCAGCCTCCCAAGTGACTGGGATTACAGGCTTGCACCACCACACCTGGCTAATTTTTGTATTTTTGACAGCTTGGTTTTTTGTTTTTTGGTTTTTTTGAGACAAAGTCTCACCCAGGGTGGAGTGCCGTGGCACGATCTCAGCTCACTGCAACCTCTGCCTCCTGGGTTCAAGTAATTCTTCTGCCTCAGCCTCTCGAGTAGCTGGGGCTACAGGTGCGTGCCACCACGCCCAGCTAATTTTTTGTATTTTAGTAGAGACGGGGTTTTAGATTGAGCCAGGATGGTCTTCATTTCCTGGCCTCGTGATCTGCCCGCCTTGGCCTCCCAAAGTGCTGGGATTACAGGTGTGAGCCACTGCACCTGGCCTAATTTTTGTATTTTTAATAGAGCCAGGGTTTCACCACGTTGGCCTGGCTGGTGTCGAACTCCTGACCTCCGGTGATCTGCCCACCTCAGCCTCCCAGAGTGCTGGGATTACAGGTGTGAGCCACCATGTCTAGCCCAGAGCTCCTTTTAATGTCATTCATAATTTAATCTTGAGCTGCAATTCTGGGTCTTTTGGTTCACACACCTCATTCTTCCTTCATATTTCACTAGAAGTAGAGAGAAAATTGCTGGTCACTGGGTGCTGGTGGTAGCCATGCTCTGACCAGGGAGCCCCTGTTCATGCCTTTTGTTCCGGTCCCTGCAGTGCTGTTCTGTGGCTGTGTCTGGGCCAGGGTGGGCCTTTTCTCACCAGTGCTTTTGGTAGCAATGCATTCCTTGCAACTGCTTCATAAAGCAGATGATATTTTTCCAGGGTAACCATGTTGTAATTGGGGTTTGTGTTATTAACTCAATCAATCATCATATACAGCCAGTCAAATATCATAAAAATAAAAATCAGGTGACACACAAGCCTCTGTAATAATTACAGCCCAGTTTAGGAGCACAGCTCATATCTGACACTGGTGTGACCTGGAAGATGATTTTGTCATTATAGTGTTCATAGTGGCCCTAGTTTTGCTTTGACGACACCATCATTGGGCCCTACTTCCCATATCTCAAATTGGGTTCCTTGGAACCCAGCTCTTCTGGAGGAAATCTTTTGAGTTGACATCAAGCCCCTCAGTGTCATTTCCTAAGATACTAAGACAATGAAAGTAAGGAGGATGCACGGGTGGCCTGAACATTGGGCCATTTCTGTTTCAATCAGAGCAGTCTTTAAAAATACACACACACACATGCAAACACACACACACACGTGTGCGCGCACACACACACACACACACAGAATCTCATGTAATCATTCATTTTTATAAATGCACCTTCAGTTTAGAAAGTGCATCCCTGGAGCAGCTCACCTTGAGTCCAAGGTCTTAAAAATAGCTGAGGCTGTAGCTAAAGAGGAAAAGCAGGCTGATGTTTGCGGATGGTTTGTTTTCCTTCAACTAGACGTACAGTTCCTGACAATTAGACCATATTTTCTGTCCCACTCCCATGACATTTTTGATGCCTGGTCAAGGGTCCATGCATGGTTCCCCCCGTCCTGGAATTTTAGAACTGAGAGAAGTCTCAGGATCATTGAAATGAGTTCTAGAATTTGCATCCTTTTTGGGTTGAGAATTTACTTTTGGATTTCTGAGGTCTTCAGATCACTGAGATTTGGGATTTGAAGTGGAAACATGTTTTACCCAGAGCTTGGGAAGGCAGAGGGCTTTTAAGAGTACCTCCCTCCCTGCCTGGATGTGTAGCTGACTGCACAAGCATGTAAGAAGGGCAGCAGGAGGGGCCCAGGCCAGGCTTGGCTTGCAACACACCACCAGCTTTGGTCCTCTAGCAAGTATTTGGGACTTTGGAGACTCCTATCTTGGTCCAAACTTCTCTGTTTATAGAGAAAGAAATTGAGCCCAAGTGTCTTGTCAAAGGTCATATAGTGATTTAATGGCAAAACTGGGACTAGAACCCAGGTGTCCTGACTATCTGATGCTATGATAGCATGCTACTTTTGCAGTTGTCCTGATTGGCCCTAGATATTCCCCATTGCTTTCAAGACAGCTGGCTGATGTTTTTGGACCCCAGCCCTGAAGTATAATCTATATCAACAAGCCACCACAAAATGTTTGAGCACATTTTACAATCCTTCTAGAGGTTCTTCCCTAGAGCACTGCCCTTAGCTGGGTGTCCCCCTTCTCCATCTTTTGGCACTCTCTGCATTCCTTCCCTTGACTTAGCAACCCAGCTTTCTGGTTGATCCTAATCCCTGGCCTCTTGTTTTTTTGTATTTTTTTTCTTTTGAGAGAAGGTCTCACTTTGTCATCCAGGCTACAGTATAGTGATGCAATCACAGCTCACTGCAGCCTCAACCTGCCAGACTCAAGCCATCCTCCCCACTCAGCCTCCTGAGTAGCTGGAACTACAGGTGCACACCACCATGCCTGGCTAATGCTTAAAATTTTTTTTTTGTAGAGACGGTGTCTCACTATGTTGCCCAGGCTGGTCTTGCACTCCTGTGCTCAAACAATCCTCCTGCCTTGGCCTCCCAAAGTTCCACGTCTTCTTTTATCTCTTTGTCCTATCTCAGTACAGCATGAAAATGAGGAGTGAGCAGGGATCCCTTAGACATTGGCTCGTAAGACACCACGACAAACCGGGACAGATTACTGAAAAGTACAATCTAAAGAAGTCCAGGCCAGGTGCAGTGGCTCACGCCTGTAACCCCAGCACTTTGGGAGGCCTCAGCAGGTGGATCACCTGAGGTCAGGAGTTTGAGACCAGCCTGGCCAACATGGTGAAACCCTGTCTCTACTAAAATACAAAAATTAGCTTGGTACGGTGGCAGGCACCTGTAATCCCAGCTACTCGGGAGGCTGAGGCAGAATTGCTTGAACCCGGGAAGCGGAGGTTTCAGTGAGCCAAGATTGCACCACTGCACTCCAGCCTGGACAAGAGTGAGCCTCATTTCAAAAAATAAAATAAAGTGAAAAAGAAGCCCAGGGACAAATGGGCCCATGTCCACTGTAGACACAGGGAGCCACATTCTCAAAATGAGTAACTGCAGGGAAGGGACAGAATTCTTACAAGAGGGCATATCCTCCACTTTTTATTCATTTCCTCTGTGACGTCTTTTGGGTTGAAAAGAAATAAGAAAGCTGTACTTGACTTTCGCTCTGGTGCTTTTTAAGATCAAACAGGAATCTCATATTCTTTCATTGCTGTCTACATTTCTTTTTTTTCTCCTCGTCCTCTTTCTTTTTAAATTCAGATCATTTAACAGACGAGGTTCATAGCTAAAAATAAATCTTCATTGTACTGAGCTGCCTATGATGTCATTTACTGTATTCTTAGGTCTCCAGAGTCAACACTCCAGGCATGTAGACACACACAGGAGAATAAAACCTCAGTTCCTAGGCAGCTTCCAGAAGCTGTGGCACTGCTGTGGCCTGAGGCTTGGACTTCCCCAGGGGATAAGTATCCAGATCGTTTGTGCCCTTTCATATCACCTTTCATTCAGCGATCTTACCTGGATTAGTAGCCAAGCACCTCCCCAAAGAGATAAGTTTTCGAAGGAAACTGAGGCCCAACAAAATGAGGCGACTAGACTGAGTGACTGGGGAAGTTTCCAGCCAAGTCAGACACAAAATTTGTACTGTGAAAAACTTTTGGTAAATACCAAAAAACAGAGCGCTATGATCACTCCATACAGGGGGTTAAACTTGCAGGGAAAATAAATTCTGTAGTGTTGGCTCAGAGCAGAACATATTGGGAATGCATAGGAGAAAAACAGTACTCTCACTCAGCTTCATAACTCCAGCAAATTTGTGGGTTGGGGTTAACCAAGTCTGGAATTCCAGAACTCAAGTTACCCAAGTGTGGCAGGCCAGGGAAATTTCTGCTGGCTGGATGGGAAATCTTCAATGTCAGCATTTATTTTCATCTGCACTCAATATTTTGGCCCAATATGTAAGTAACTTGCTTCCACTCTTATGTTGATAAGGATCCTAAAAGCCTGGAACAGAGGAGGGAAAAGTTTGTCTCCACTTGGGTCTAAATGTGGCCATCGGTCACAGAAAATGCTGACTGCAGCCATTCCCAATCAGCTCCTCATGCCTGGCACTAAGAGACACTAGACACCTTCGGCTATAATAACTGCATCGTGCGTTTGTCACTTTAACGTAAGCTGCATGAGTCCCCAGCTGGCTGTGTTAAAATGCTCCATCTTCCCAATAGCCATGTGCCCCTTGAAGTCAGGAACTCTCTTATGTTTCTTCTGTAGCTCTCATGGTGCACCATGTTGCTTATTCTTTCCCCCCTCCCTTTTTAAATTATTTATTTTTAGAGATGGGGTCCTGCTATGTTTCCCAGGCTGGTCTCGAACTCCTGGCCTCATGATATCCTCACACATTGGCTTTCCAAAGTGTTGGGATTACAGGCATGAACCACCATGCCCGGCCCATGTTGGTATTCTCTCTGTCAGGACCCAACCGGGGTAGTGGAACCATGTGTAAGTATTGAAAGATATATTAGGCAATGGTGGGAGAAGCTGGAGAAGTAAGGGTGCATGACAGGGAGTTAAAGGATCAGTCACAAACCAGCCTTCCTGAACCTCTGATGCGGACGGACCAATGTTTGCCAAGGAACACGGGCAGCTAGGCATGTCTAGTTGCTGAAGTGGGACTGTGAAAGTAGAGTCGGTAGAAAAGCCTATGTATCTGGCCAGGCGCAGTGGCTCAAGCCTGTAATCTCGGCACTTTGGGAGGCCAAGGTGGGTGGATCATGAGGTCAGGAGTTCGAGACCAGCCTGGCCAACATGGTGAAACCCCATCTCTACTAAAACTACAAAATATTAGCCGGGCATGGTGGCGCATGCCTGTAATCTCAGCTACTTGGGAGGCTGAGACAGGAGAATCGCTTGAACCTAGGGGGCGGAGGTTGCAGTGAGCCGAGATCGTACCATTGCACTCCAGCCTGGATGAAAGAGCAAGACTCCTTCTCAAAAAAAAAAAAAAAAAAGAAAAGAAAAGTCTATGTCTGATGGTGAGCCTGGCCTGATCATCTTAGGAAGAGTTGCTGGATGTGGAATGGGAAACTGAACAGGCTGGAACCACCAGCACCCCTGCACCTGCCAGCCATAGTATCAAACCACAATGACCTTCAGAGAGTAGTGGCTGTTGCTTCACTTCCACCTTCCTAATCTTGCACAAATTTCTCTTTTGGCCAACTCTCACCCAGAGGCATACAAAGAAGGGGACTTGAGAAAACCATTCTAGCTAAAGCAAGTTGACCCAGTGCAGTATGAAATCCATGCAGGTATGTAACAGTTGCTCAGAACTCACACAGTCAGTTTCTAGCATTGTGAGAAAAGCCCTGATCTAAAGTCAGGATATCTAGGACTTCTGGTCATGGTTTTACCTCTAAAAATGTGTCCTGGGCCAAATTCTTAACATCTCTGCCCCTTAGGTCCTTAGGGAAAGAAAATGATGACTCATCACCTCTTAGAGGGTACATACAGAAGTGGGGGAGTTAAAATGTTAGCAGTGAAACTGTCAAACAGTACACAGGGGGAATAAAAAAAGAAACTTCCATCCAAAGGTTCTAAAAGATGCTAGATTCTATAATGTTATTTTCTCTGATTTTCCTACTGTGCATTTAAAGCATGTTTATTTACAGCTGAGTCTCCCTGCTAAAGCATGGGTTTGAAAATGAGAAATTCTAGGCTGGGCGTGGTGGCTCCTGCCTGTAATCACAGCACTTTGGGAGGCCAAGGTGGGCAGTTCACCTGAGGTCAAGAGTTCGAGCTAACATGGTGAAACCCCATCTCTACTTAAAAAAAAAAAAAAAAAAATTAGCCAGGCATCATGGCAAGTGCCTGTAATCCCAGCTACTTGGGAGGCTGAGGCAGGAGAATCACTTGAACCCAGGAGGCAGAGGTTGCAGTGAGCTGAGATTGTGCCATTGCACTCTCTCTCAAAAAAAAGAAAAGAAAATGAGAAATTCTAGTAATTTCTTCTGTAACTATAATCTTGGTATGCTATGAAATTTGGAGCAAGTCATTAAACCATTTTCTGTCAACATTTGCTTATATACAGAATGGGAATAATAATATTCTAACAATAGTAATTGACCATTAGCTAAGTCCTTTAAAGAAAGTCTCCAGCATTTGTTGTGTCAAGGCCCTGCAGAGCTGCATGAGCTTCGGCAGCGCTGTGTTCTATCAGACCCCAGGGCCTGCCTCTGCTATCTCCAACAGATAAGATCATGCCAGAGCACACAAAGTCAGCACTCGCCCCATTTAACCTTAAGTCAACACTACAGGGTTTGCTTCCTTTTACCAAGTACCATCAAACAGAAAAACAATCAGTTTCCTGGTTCCAGTCTGATCTGCTGCAAAGAATAAAGAAGGGCCTGCCTTACTTTATCCACTGGATAAAGGGAACAGAGAGCCGAAAAATGATGTAGGAGATCGTGCCAGGCCAGGGTTGAGGAAGTAGGACAGAACCCAGGAATTTGCTTTCTCCTTGGACCTACTGCTTTCTACAGAGGGTCAGAGAGTTCAGCCAGAAACTTCCTTCAAGACCAAAGTTATGTGTGCCTCCTTAAGCAGAAAAAGAGGCCAAAAACAGCAACTCGCACCTATAATTCCAGTACTTTGAGAGGCCAAAGTAGGAGGATCACTTGAGGCCAGAAATTCAAGGCCTGCCTGGGCAACATAGCGAGGCCTTATAACTACAAAAAAATTTAAAAGAAAAATTAGCCAGGTGTCTTAGTTCATTTTCATGCTGCTGATAAAGACATACCCAAGTCTGGGCAATTTACAAAAAAAAAGAGGTTTAATTGGACTTACAGTTCCACATGTCTGGGGAAGCCTCACAATCATGGCAGAAGGCAAGGAGGAGCCAGTCACATCTTAGATGGATGGCAGCAGGCGAGAACTTGTGCAGGAAAACTCTCCCTTATAATAACCATCAGATCTCGTGAGACTTACTATCACGAGAACAGCACAAGAAAGACCTGCCCCCATGATTCAATTACCTCCCACTGGGTCCCTCCCACAACACGTGGGAATTCAAGATGAGATTTGGGTGGGGACACAGCCAAACCATATCACCAGGTGTTGTGGTGTGCACCTGTAGTCTCAGCTACTCAGGAGGCTTAGGTGGGAGGATTACTTGAACCCAGGAGTTTGAGGCTGCAGGGAGCCATGATTGTGTCACTGCACTCCAGCCTGGGTAACAAAGCGGGAGCTTGTCTTAAAAAAGAAAAAAAGAGAAATGACAACCCTAATAGCTCTGAAGTACACAAACTTCACACACACACACACACACACACACACACACTTCATGAATTTCACCCCTTAGATCTGAAGGGTTAACTTCATGGCAAACATAGGGGTTATGAAATAATGCCCTATAATATTTCCCCCCAAGTTTTTCATTAACAACATGAGACTTCCTAAGTCTGAGTATTTTAGTGTCTATCCTTAATAATTAATATCTGTGCATTAAAAGTTTCAGCTCTGCCAGGTGCGGTGGCTCACGCCTGTAATCCTAGCACTTTGGGAGGCTGAGGTGAGTGGATCACCTGAGGTCAGGAGTTCAAGACTAGCCTGGCCATCATGATGAAACCCTATCTTTAAAAAAATAAATAAATAAATAAATAAAGTTTCAGCTCTTTCCACCTCGCATACATAAGCGTCAATAAGAACTTACTAACAAATATGAACATACAATATTTGAACATAAAATAATATCTCTGGCCTTCAAAGGCGACAAAGCTCAGAGTAGCGATTCTTATCCTAAGTTTCCAGCTGTTGGCCTGAGCATATTCACAAAGGTGAAGCCTTGTACTGCACCATCCACATTCTCTCCCATGTCTCTGCAGGCCGGGAGCATGCTTAAGCAAGTTGGCTGATGGTCTGAAGAGTCACATAGAGTCAAGGATAAACATATTTTGGTCTTTTTAAAACCCAGCATAAAAAATAGCAGTAAAAATATTTCACAATTAAAAATAACCATGTCTGAAGCCCTTTACTAGTTTGCCCCTTTCTTAACTGGAAGACTTTTATGTGACTTACAGCATTTAGGTCCAGTGTCATGTTTGTTATGTTTATATAGTAACCAAAAACCCTGGATAAATATTTATGTAGTTACAAAACTTTTAACGGGCCCCAAACTTGGAATAATCCAAAAGAAAACACAATGCTCCATTTGGGGCAGTTGTAAATCCCCCGTTGTCAACATAGCTCGGACATTGGAAAGGAGGGAGTTAGCTTGAATGGCTCGCATATGTTTGCTGTGAGCAGGCTTCGAGGGATGGGGGTGGAAGGGAGAATGGAGGAAGGGGCTGCCATGGCTGGCCCGAATCGAGTGTTCTGACAGTTGGGTAATATGCAGAGCGTTGTTTTGCACTTGTCAGCTGTTGCCCAGGGATGCCTGTGTGATAAATGAATAATGGGCTCCATAGGGCTCTCGTTACACTAAACAATTCAGCGCATATGGTTCTGGCCAGGATTTTTTTAATCCCATCCTAAATTTTGGTCACTCTGGAAGCACATTTGTTCCCCAGGCCATAAAAAAGAATATTACAGCTTTTAGGAGAGAATTGAGGCCAACAATTCAGAGCATCAGTCCTTAGGGACATGACATAAAGAAATCATGTTTGAAACCTGGATGCAAGATCATCTAGAAAAGTACCCAGGATCAGTGGGGCGGAAGAGTGGGAATAAAGGGAAATGATTTAACAAAGTTTGCTCCCTTGAATACATAAAGACCCCAAATTACTCTTTTTATTTTATTTTCTTGAGGCAAAGTCTCCCTGTTGCCCAGGTTGGAGTGCAGTGGCACAATAATGGCAGCCTCAAACTCTTGGGCTCAAGAGATCTTCCTGCCTCAGCTTCTAAATAGCTGGAACACAAGTTCATGCCACCATGCCCAGCTAATTAAAAAAATTGTTTTAGAGGCAGGGTCACATTAGGTTGCTTGGGCTGCTGTCGAACTCCTGAGCTCAAGTGATCCTCCCATCTTGGCCTCCCAAAGCACTGGGATTTTAAGCATGAACCACTGCACTTGGCTGGCTCAAACCTGCTCATTTTTAACTGGTGATCATCTGATAAATTTTACGAGAGAGAGAGAGGATGCAGAGGATGCTCCTAGGCCTGTGTATACGACAAGGTGGCTGTGGAGTCACAGTAATTTGGGGCCAGTACTCGATAAAATAATAATAATAACTGTATCTACCTCATGAGGTTGTTGTGAGACATATACATGGCAATATAGAAGTTGCTTAGCACGTCAGGCACAGAGTAAGTGTAATCAATGCTAGCTAGTATTATTCTTCCTCAACTCTTCAGACACTGATTCACTACCCTCACTGTAGGCAGAGTCATTACTAGACATATTTAGCTGGAACAACTAGAAAAATTGAGCAGAAAATCTTTCCAAAAGGTTTTGACTTGGAGAAAGGAGGTTTATGGTTCTGTTCCCTGAAAGCCATGGCCTAGCTAAGGACAGTCTCTGCCCAGCAGGAGAGAAACCCTACCTTCATTGAGGCTAAGTTAGCAGAAGGCTGGTCTCTTAAGAGTGGAGGCTGGGAGGGCCTTTTGGTCTTTGGATAGTTCAAAGCATTTCTCAGAGCTTTGTTAGTAGGGCAAGAAATACTCAGTAAAACCTAAAATAGCCCCTGCCAGGGCTGATGGCCAACAGCTGTGGCAATGGCAGCTGCTGTGACCCATGTCACTGCACCTGACCCAGGCATGGGGATCCCTGACAAGTGGTCATGAGAGTCTCACATTTTTAATCTGTCTGGAAGCCAATGGGAGGTGAAAGGAAGCCAGATTCTGATCCCAGACAGTGGCATCCAATCAATTTGTGTACATTTCTCATCGTGTTGCCTTCCTCCTTACCATGGACTCGGAGAGAAAGAAAGAATTCCCACACTTTGGCAATATGAAAGGACTATCCTGTAATCCTGTTTTCAGGACAGTTTTCCTTCCTTTTAAAAATTCAGGTAAAGGCTGGGCATGATGGCTCACACCTGCAAGCCCAGCACTTTGGGAGGCCGAGGCAGTTGGATCACAAGGTCAAGAGTCCAAGACCAGCCTGGCCAAGATGGTGAAACCCCATCTCTACTAAAAATGCAAAAAAATTAGCTGGGCATGATGGTGGGTGCCTGTAATCCCAGCTACTTGGGAGGCTGAGGCAGAGAATTGCTTAAACCCAGGAGGTGGAAGTTGCAGTGAGCTGGGATTGCACCACTGCACTCCAGCCTGGGCGACAGAGCAAGATTCCCTCTCAAAAAAAAAAAAAAAAATCAGATACATTTCCCATCAGAATAGAATTCTATACCTGGGGCCCTCTGAATACTGTTTTGAACATTGAACATCATTTGAGGTGGAATAATGGTGCTAACTCACATATATTAAGCATTTACAATATGCCTTGCATCCCTGCAGGTACTTTTTAATTTAATCTTATAAAGCTTATCTCTAATACCAAGGTTACATACTAGTGAGTGGCAAAGGTGGAATCCAACTCACCTTTTTATTTTCTTTTCTTTTTTTTCTTTGAGGTGGAGTCTGGCTCTGTCGCCCAGGCTGGAGTGCAGTGGTGCGAGTTCGGCTCACTGCAACCTCTGCCTCCTGGGTTCAAGCAGTTCTCCTGCCTCAGCCTCATGAGTAGCTGGGATTACAGGTGTGTGCCACCAGGCCCAGCTAATTTTTGTATTTTTAGTAGAGATGAGGTTTCACTATGTTGGCCAGGCTGGTCTTAAACTCCTGCCCTCAAGTGATCCGCCCACCTCAGCCTCTCAAAATGCTGGGATTATAGGCGTAAGCCATCATGCTGGGGCTAACTCACCTTTTTCTTTATAGAAGGCTGCCTGGTTTTTGAAGGAGTCTTGAAACATATTTTTTTCTTCTGAAAAGTATTTTATAAAGTTTTTTATTGCAAAAATAATGTATGCTTGTAATAGAAATTTTGGAAAATGCAAAATGTGTAAAGAAGTAGTAATTCTACTACTACATGTATAACTGCTGTTAATATTTTTAATTTTCCTAAGGTATTTTTCTTCACATATATTGATAATAGTTTGTTTTTCCAAATTATGATCTTGAAACTTTTAGACTTCCGAAGATATTCTGAACTTCTTTGAGATACCAGGAAGCCCGTCTAACCTAGCGAAGTTCAGACGTAGTTTGGAAAATTGACCACATGGTTTCCAAGCGGAAACTAAAATTGGCAAAATGCCCTTTTCTACCCCTAGAGGGGCTTTAAATGCCTGACCATTTGTTTTGCTGGCAGCAGAACCACTTTTCAGTGGCAACCAATGGCTATTAGTGCCAAGAGAAGTTCTTAAACCCCTTATGGCATTAATCATGCTCCAGATGTTACAAAAGTTGAGTGACTAAAAATGTACATACATTGAAGTCTTCAGCTGCTGCCTCAAGGTCAGGGGGATTTCAGCTTCATTCTGTTAATTCAGAGTTAAGCTAGACCCCATCAGTGGGAATTCAGCCTCATTATAAACCACAGAGGCTTCATTTTGCATGTATTTCAGCATTTTCTATTTTCCTTTGGCCACTCTCATAGTGTATGTGCTCCTTTAAAACATCTCCTCTTTGATGAATAGTCCTTCCTGGGGCCCTTTTATAGGCATGAGAGATTATACTCTGTTTTGATTCTATCTTTGCCCCCGAGATATCAACCAGTAGCATTCTTCCCACTTTGTCTGATCAAATGGAATTATTTTTAGAAGAAGCTGCTGTGTTTGAAAGACAGCTTCTAATCTTAAAAAAGCCCTTTACAGGGCAGACATATGGGCTTCTTGACAGTGTGTGTTTAGAATTGCAATGTTTTCTCTGCCCGGCGGACTACCTTTGAATTCACCCTTTCTGCTTGTGTGTGTCTGTAAAGATAAATGAATTGCTTTGGCACTGAATATAGTAACTGTAGTGTGCATCATTTCTGACAACGACTCCCTAAACTTCTTCCCTGAATGTCGTATGCACTTTTTTCATTGGTTCTCCACAGAGCTCGTGGTGCAGAGGGAGATGGACCCCGGGTAGCGGCAGCAGGCTGGGGACCGTGGCTTTTACACACTGCTTCACACACCCCTGTCCAGGAGTTTTACACACTCACTTAACAAACAGAAGGCACCATCCAATTCACTGGAGCCCCGCTGGATAAATATGGAAAAAATGTGGGAGCTATGTCATGAACCACAACGGTTTTGCGTTCTGTGTAATTTGAAGACGAGATTCCTTTGCTGTGTGTCACCTCCCATATTACCACTGTCGCCCAATATTTCGTAACCATCAACTCTTTGCCAGTGCCCACATGCAAAGATGGGTTTGTATTAAAAAATAAATGAGAACAGCACATTCTGATGTGGTGTAGTATATCAGCATTTTCCACAAGAAGTCTCGTCGCCAGCCTTCCCCTTTTAGGAAACAAAGGGCGCATGACAGAGCTTGCTTATCCCGTTACAGCTCCTGGTGAGAAGGGTGAAGCGGTGTCAGAAATAAAAGAAAAGCCTTTTTCCTTTGAAATATCTAAATGTTCAAAGACGGGAACAGTCACAGCGGGGAGAATACAGTGCTATGCAAGTTGATCTGATTTTGTGGACCATTCATTTCTAATTGAGAAACTCACTTACTTTCAACTTGAAGCATCAGAAAACCAGACTTACAGCAGCTTCTGCCTATTGGGGTTTATTTTTCTCATGTAACAAGAAGAACAGAAGTGGACAGTCCAGGATGAGTCCTCAAGGACTCAGTTTCTTTCTGTCCCACCAACCTTACCATGTTGGATTTTCCTCTTCATGCTTGCTGCCTCATGGTGGCAAGATGGCTGCACCACCTCTGGGACTCACGACTTGTTTTTAAGGTAGGAAGAAGGGGGACAGGACTGAGCAGCCAGAAGGCCTCCTTTCATCTGGAAAGCAAAAGGTTTCCCTGAATGCACAGCAGATTTCTGCTGTCTTCCCATTGGCCAGAACTGTGTCACATGGTCACCTTTCATAGGCTTAGAAATGAGTTTTTCCTGGGAATATTGCTGGCTTGACCTGAATTGTGGTTCTGTTAGAAGAGGAGTGGGTGCAGTTTGGTCACATACCTCACACCGCCGCTCTTCTTAAGATGCTGCTTAAAGGATGGTAGGGACTGAGCGGAGGAGGCAGAAGGAGAACCATAGCGACCTCTTCGGAGACATGAGTGGCTGTCTACAGGATGTGTTCGTAGAGCCACGGGAATCACAAATAACTCTTGCAATAGGAAAGCAGTCTCAAACTTTTTGTTCATATGTGAAAATCTCTGTAATGAACTGTTAGTTCCCTGTTACTATTATTATGAAAATCTGTTGTGTTTAAATTATTGGGAAAGTAAAAGTATGACTTTTAAAAGGGAATTCTGACCATTTTGCCCATCCACGGCTTAAAACACTTCAGGAGATGTCCATAGCTCTTGAGATAAAATGCACCGTCCTTGGCATGGGCTTGAGAGACCTGCAGGACAGGATTTCTAGCCTCCTGGATGTCTCTGTGCTCCAGGGCTCTCTCCATGTCCCTCCTTCTCCCCTTGCAGCCCCTGCTCATTCTTCAGCAGTAAGATGAAGGGTTCCTTAGAGAAGCATTCCCTTACCCATCAGTCTAGCTTTGGGCACCTCAATAGGAACTCTGAGTATTCTGATCTTCTCCTTAGCATTTATTTTTAATTTTTATTTATTTTATTTTATTTTTTGAGATGGAGTTTTGCTTTTGTTGCCCAGGCTGGAGTGCAATGGTGCAACCTTGGCTGACAGGCACGCACCATCACATCTGGCTAAGTTTTGTATTTTTAGTAGAGACGGGGTTTCACCATGTTGGGCAGGCTGGTCTTGAACTTCTGACATCAGGTGAGCCACCCACCTTGGCCTCCCAAAGTGCTGGGATTACAGGTGTGGGCCATGACATCTAGTGGTATTTATTTTTATAATTAATTATAAAAATTAATTAATTTTCAGTGAATTGTTTCAAGACTGCTTTCCCTGCTAGAATGTTAACTTTATGAAGGCCCTGATGTTCTTTTTTCCTACTTGATTTGTAGCACCTAGTTAGGTGCCTGCTATGCAGTAAGCACTTAAAAAATATGTATTGAACAAATGAAATGAAATTTTAAAAGCATGAAGCTGCTTTGTTGATACCACATATTGGTGCCCATCAAAATACCATCCTTGAACTAGTGTTGGCCTGCTAAGTGTTCACTATTCATCTGCACAAGGTAAGTACAGAAATTGAGAGGAGTTAGAAACTTCTATAGCAATTATCAAATTGTTTGTATGCAATGATTAGGACACTTTTTTTGTTTTTTGAGAGAGGGTCCTGCTCTGTCACCTAGGCTGGGGTGCAGTGCCACGATCAAAGCTCACTGCAACCTTAAACTCCTGGGCTCAAGTGATCCTCTTGCCTCAGCCTCCTGAATAGCAGCTGGGACTATAGGTATGAGCCACCAAACCGAGCTAATTTTGCTTTTTTTAAGAGATGGGGGTCTCATGTTGCCCAGGCTGGTCTTGAACTCCTGGGCTCAAGGGATCCTCCCACCTCGGCCTCCCAAAATGCTGGATTTACAGGTGTAAGCCATTGGGCCTGGCCAGAAATTTTTAAAAATAAAATCAAATTAGTACTTCACACAGTTTGAGAAGCACTGCTATGGGTTAGATACCGAAAACTATCATTACACTAATAAAATGTAAACATTTCTGAAGCTTCAGTAGCTCAGAAGCCACTGTCATCAGGATTGGAAACCGGCAGGTCAATAGGAACCTCCTGCAAGAGGGAAGCCATGTACCCCCACCCCCACCTCCTGAGTGGATCCTAACTCCTTAACTTCCCAGCAAGTTATTTAACCCAGCTGCCTCAGTTTCCTCATGTGTAAATGGGGATTATAAAAGAACCTTCTTCACAGTGTTATTTTGAAAGATTATGTGGGGGCAACTATATGCAAAGCGTTTAGTGCAGAATCTCCAGTATACACTAGCTAAGCGTCTGCTGTTATTATTACTTGCAAACCATTTTGCAAAAAATAAGATTTTTTTTTAAAAAAACATAGTTTTGATTAAAATAACACCTCAAATATAACAGCACACTGAACAGAGATGGATATCAAGCCTACACTGAGAGCAAATGGCCTGCTGGGAGGATGTGCAGTGATTGTGTATGCCCGAGGCCTTGCTCTGACCTCAGATCAAGGAAAATATTTGCACAGCAGAGCTGGTATATTCATGCATGGTTCTTTTTTTTTATTGTTTGAGATGGAGTTTTGCTCTTGTTGCCCAGGCTGGTGTGCCATGGCACGATCTTGGCTGACTGCAACCTCTGCCTCCCGGGTTCAAGTGAGTCTCCAGAGTACCTGGGATTACAGGCGCACACCACAATGCCCAGCTAACTTTTTGTATTTTCGGTAGAGACAGGGTTTCACCATGCTGGCCAGGCTAATCTCAAACTCCTGACCTCAGGTGATCTACCTGCCTCAGCATCCCAACAGGCGTGAGCCACCAAGCCCAGCCTCGTGCATGATTCTTATATGGGAAAATTTGCAAACTGAACAGAGAGAGGGATGAGTCAGTTTCATTTGTTTTCTCATTACCATTATATTTTTTTCTAACTCAGGAAATGCCTGAAATTCTATCATTAAGACTGCAGGCTGGGCACAGTGGCTCACGCCTGTAACCCCAGCACTTTGAGAGGCCAAGGCAGGCAGATCATCTGAGGTCAGAAGTTTGAACCCAGCCTGTCCAACATGGTGAAACCCTGTTTCTACTAGAAATATAAAATTATCCAGGTGTGGTGGCACATGCCTGTAATCCCAGCTACGCGGGAGGCTGAGGCAGGAGAATCGCTTGAACTCGGGAGGCAGAGGTTGCAGTGAGCCAGGTCACGCCACTGCATTCCAGCCTGGTAGACAACAACAAAACTTCCTCTCAAGAAAAAAAAAAGGGTGCATCTTCTTAGCTGAAGGCTTTAATGTAAAATGCAAGTACAATTTAAATAGGTTACATTTTTAGTCCTTCTCAGTCGTTTACACTTTAGTGTGAAGAAAACCTCTGAAGGAATCTTGGATAGTAGAGGCCTTGCTCCTGTCTTACTGGAACCTGGCAGTCGCTCCCCAACTCCACTCCCACTCCCAGAAATCCCACCTGTCATAGATTTTAGTTTAGCTCGTACCTTAAGCTTCAAGATTTCCTTGCCCGTTTTAGCCTCGCGGTTTTCTCTCTTCCCTGATGGGAAGCACAGTCTTTGCCACATAACTTGGCCCTATATTCTGCCATCCAGTGTTCAGTAGTGTTCGTGTGTGTATCTTAGTTACACCTCTGAGTTCAGAGGCCACTTTTTTTTTTTTTTTTTGAAAGAAAGAAAAAGAGAGGAAAGAAAGTGAGAGTGAAAGAAAAAAAAAAGACTGTACGAGAGAAAGAAAGAGGAAGGAAAAGAGGGAGAGAGAACAGGATTCTTGTTCTATTGCCCAGGCTAGAATGCAGTCTAAAAATGGGTATTGAAAACCTCTATTATACCAATAATTGTGTTTAAC